>JAFVLL020029058.1:73707-91882 GCA_021397915.2 Tor tambroides | reverse complement strand
ACTCTGAACGTTTTAACTATTTATTGACCTTTTAACTGTAAAGTGCATATTATGAACTGAAATATATGAGAGTTGCCTCTGACGGCAGCTACAAGTATACTAATAAACAGCCAATATGCTATAATATGCATGCTAATAAGCAACTGGTTAATAGTTAAAATTGGTTGTTACCTTTCTTGTTTACTTGCTTCTATGGCCATGTGTAGGCCTATACGTAATCTAAATATGGTGCTAGAAAATCACAAAAGTCTTGACACAAATTTTGAAACTGTTTCTCCTCCGTTGCTATCACTCTCTGCGCTGGTTGCTAATATTACTTTAGTCAAAAATATCCCTAGAATGTCAAAACATTGCAATGGTTATCATGTCTACTGTTGCAATTTAAAGACAGGCCTCCTGTTTTCTGTATGCACACTAAATTATAATTTAGGGGATTTACTAGCACATTTAAAGTCTGCATCTATCTGTTTTGTACATGCACATTATAGATCTTATTGTGAACAATTCATCCATATATATTTCGACGTGATCTTCTGGTGAAACAACATACTTCTCTATGGTGCTTGGTGCTTCTCTACGGTAACTAGTTTGGATAAAACCTTTGCGCCTTAACAGTGGTGCTTGACAGCCAGCCAATCAGATTTGACCTTTCCGTTTTTAGTTAGTATTAAACCATTTCTCACAGTTTTTAGGACTTTTGTTACAACACTGAAGAAACCTAAAACAGTTCCACAAAGAGCCCTGATAATTGATTCTTACACCAGATCAAATATGTTGCATTTGCAAAAATCTCTTGGCTGGTTTTACACTGTCAGCATTTTTGCTTTCATTAATAATGACTGATCTCCCCACAAAGGCTCCGGCTAAGTGGTCATGGCCTATTCTCAAAGTAAATTTGTATCCTGGCAGTCTTAGTTCTCTCCAAGGTTTGTTTACTTTAAACTTAAAGGAAGCCTTTAAAAGCCTTCATTGTAACCACTTTAGGATATTCATATGCATGTTTGGCTCAGCTCCTGAAAAGCTTTTATAGAGATGCTGTAGTCTTTCTGACAGAGATCAATTGGTGCTCTGCATGGGGAAAGTGGATAAGATGATATCAGGTTCTTCCTCATATTTCTGTCAATAGCCAAGCTGCTGAAGATCAGTCCAGTCACCTGCCATACGAATGTGATTTGAATACATGATTCCAGTTCTTCCACTCAAAAAAAACACATCCAACTAGATTTTCAGAAAAAATTGTGAGTGGTGCTTGCTGCGGTAAAACTTGCTTCCACAAAAACTCTTCCCAAAATGAAAATTCTGCCATCATTTACTCACCAAAGAAATTAGTTCATCTTCAGAACACAAATTGAGATATGTTTAATCAAATTTGAGAGATTCCTGTCACTCCATTGAAAGTCTGTTCACCAAAAACTCTGACATTTCAAAATGTTTGTAAAGAGATGAATCTGATCATTTTAGGCTATCGGATTCATTTTTGGATATCTCTTTAGATAGGCCAATACTGCATTATCGATTTGACTGCACTGATACCATTGGATGAGACCACACTGACTTGAGCTGGATGACAGTGTTGCCAAGTCTGTAGTTTTTTCCGCAGAATTGGGCTACTTTTATACTGTTGCAAGGGGTTGAAGCAAAAACCCCTCATAAACCCCCCACCCCAGCTTGTGCTAATTTTCTTCTGTAGAGCTGCTTATAAATGAACTGAACTTGTTTCATAACTGATTCATTTTGCACAGTTATCGAACTGAACTGAATCAACAAAGCTGACTTCAGCTGAATACTGACACTATTGCCTTTAAAGAACTGCTTTGCAGCAGAATTTGATTCATAATTGAAGTTGCATTGATTCTGTTATTTACCTGTTTATTACTGTGAAGCTGCTTTAAAACAATCTGTTTTGTATAAAGTGCTATACAAAAGTGACTTGACTTTATAGTGCTGATGTGCATGTGGTCACTAGTGAAAAGTGAAAAGATCTCATCAGGTCTCTAGATATGACTCTGGTTCTTCCTTTAAAGGGGACCTATTATGCTCCTTTTTACAAGATGTAAAATAAGTCTCTGATGTCCCCAGAGTGTGTATGTGAAGTTTTAGCTCAAAATACCCAACAGATAATTTTTTATAGCTTGCTAAAATTGCCATTTTTAGGGTGTGAGCCAAAACGCTCTGATTTTGAGTGTGTTGCTTTAAATGCGAGTGAGCTGTTGCTCCCGGAGAAGAGGGCGGAGCTTCAAGATCTCACGCTCCAGCATTAGCAGTGCTAGCCTTGGCAAATAAACAGTCCAAGATTAGTACAAGCCTGTTATCTTTACAGAAAACATACTCCATTTCAAAGTCAGTCATCTGATTGTACTGTGCATAATAAATTTGCGTTTATGAATTGCACAGACAGGGAGCACAGCGCGATAAAAATAACAACATAGCTGGTCTCATGGTGCATGGCATGCTATCACAAACTTTATAAGACCCACTCCTGATTATGAGCTCAACAAACTCAAGCGATCGACTCACATTACTTGCATCTGCAACTTTTAACTACCACATTCCTATTCACGATCATTCATGAAGACAGCACCAGTGAAAACACACAGAGACAATGGTAGCTTTAGCATCATTAGCCTTACAGAGTGCCAAGAAGCTCTTTCAAAAAGGCAATTTAGAAAACAAACGCGTGAAACTTACTTTGTCTGGAGCTGACGTTCGCGCACGAAGCGTTGGTATTGATCCCTACACATATTGGGGACTTTACCGATTTTTTTCAGGGACATTTCCTTAGACAATGAAGCTTAACCACAGTGTGCTCAGATGAGGGGAGATTATGGAGACTCCTATGTTCGTTAGTGCATCCCAAAACACAACACTTGAAAAGCCTCTTTGGCGCTGACATTGTATATCTCCAGCAGCTACAGTGATCAGTAACGTTAATGGCGGAGGCGGACGCAGCTTCTCACTCAGGGCTGTGTCTCTGCTTATAGGGCAGCGTCACTAATGGGCGGGACTTGTTCCCCTCAGTGACGTGCACAGAGGGAGAATCTGAAACAGCTCGTCCTGAGAGACTGTTTATGATTTTATTAGATTATAAATAAATGAGTGGGTGGATTTTTACCATTATAGGCTTGATGTTTTCACACACTGCAGCCACACAACTGTGTTCAAACACCTTATAAAAGTGATTTTTGCATAATAGGTCCCCTTTAATGTAAAAGATTAATTTAGCTGTTTTACTGTCAGCTTTGGCACACCTTTCCAAACAGTTCAGGTTGGGATACGCACCAAATTAAAACTTAATATTTATGGATTAGGCATGTTCCTAGGCCCTTTACTTAGTAAAAACACCATTAATAATACTACAGATACTTTATCAGTGAATAATTACATATTAATGAGGGAAGAGGGGTGACCAAACTGAAGCCTATTTGGTTGCTGTAGCACTTTTTCTCACCTTCCAGCAAATTGTACAATCCAAGCTTCAACTATCCTTCGGTACTAAAGGTTTAATGACTTATGGGCGCTGTGAACTCTTTGGATTGTGAGTCCTGATGAGCTGTAATGTAAGGTAAAAGCATGCTAAAAGAGTATAAACAAATCACTTTAGCATTGATTTCTCTTTTCAAGAGCACTCTGTCAGTGAAACGAACAGCCAATCAATACAGTGAGACTGGCCTCTCTCTACACTGGCACAAATGGAGAAGAATGTTGTTTCAGATTCGCTATCACATATCACATCTGTGACTGCAGAGGTCATTTCATATTTCATAAACGTTTCATACATGTCATACATTATGAGTAGCCTCTTATTTTCTGTATATTAAATTTAAACCTTGGGAAATTAGAACTGTGACCTAGTAATTAGCGCAATGCTCTGGAAAGCTTGAGTACAAGACACAGGTTTGATTCTGACCTGTCTTCTAACTCACTTGCATCCTCATGCCCAAACCACTTGTGAAGTGAAGATGAATTATTATTAGTATTTGGAATGTTTCCCTTTTGCCTTAATGACAGCAGCACTCAAGCTTCATGAAACCTTATGATCAAGTTCACCAGCATGAGTTGAGAATGTTCCAAAAAACATCTTGAGAAGATGCAAATTAAATTTAAATGAATCCTTTGTACAAAAAGGTTTCAGTAACACCTTAGTTTACAAACCAATTCTCACTAATAACTAGTTACTTATTAGCATGCATATTACTAACATATAAACTGTTTATTAGTGCTTATAATGCACAAATTAATTCTGCATGACCATATTTTAGATTACTTAATATTACCCAATACCTAAACTTAACAACTACCTTACTAATAATAAGCAGCAAATTAGGAGTTTATTGAGGCAAAAGTCGTAGTTAATAATTAAGTCACAGATTGGTCCCAAAACTAAAGGGATTGTCATCTATTTTATTTATTTATTGCAAAACCATGTTTTAGATGTTTTATTCATGTTTTAGTTTTTCAAAATGCTTTCTAGTTTTATTTCCAGGGTTAAATTAGATTGTGAATTCATCTATCTATTAATGTTATACTTTTTCATCCAACCAATTGAGATCTCATACCCAGAAATTTTACCTCCTTGTTTCAAAAATCCACCACTTATCTTTGGATCATTTTATTTTCACTGTGTATTAACACAGTGACTGTTATTAAAGCAAAAGAAAGAAAGAAAGAAAGATTCTCTCACACATTATATTTTATTAAGCTTCTGTCTATTACCCAGAGATGTATTGTTGCTGGTGGTTTTAAAAAATTAGTCACACAATCATTATATAAAATTAAGGCATTGCACATTAAAACTATTTAAATGTTTTGATGTATTATCTGCATAAAATATCAAGGAGAGCTTTAGAATTTCTTTCTGACCGTCACAGTGGGTGGGCTAATGCCCACAGAGCTCAGGGGTATAGCTAAATCCCTGCTAGCTCTGGCTGTGCTCAGAAGATAAATCCAGCACAAGACACCCACACGCGTTTTCATTCCCCTAGGCAGCATACAGCGGGCCACGCATTTGTATTGGGACAATTCATGACTCATTAAGGTGTTCCGGAGGCGATGTGACAAATCCTACAAGGCTAAGGTCATGAATATGAATTAGCTCATGCTGACGTATCTTGGTAAACTTCCTGGAGTGCCCAGCTACATAACCTAATTCAAATTCATGAGCCAAGCTTTCAACTTAGTATGATTTAACTGCATAACCAACTATTCAATTACCAACTCATGTATGCTCAGCGGGTCAGGGTTTGACTAGTTAGCTTAAGTAGTTAGCTCCTGCTGGCTTGTTTTTCCATTGACTGCCTTTTAGAAGTAGCTATGTATTCTGCCTAAACAAAATATTTAAAGGAACAGTTCACACAAAAATTTAAATTTGCTGAAAAGATCAGTTTGTTTCTTCATCAGAACAGATTTAGCATTACATCACTTGCTCATAAATCCTCTGCAGTGAATGGGTGCTATCAGAATCAGAGTCCAAACAGCTGTTAAAAATATCACAATAATCCACAACAAGACTCCAGTCCATCGATTAACATCTTGTGAAATTAAATCTGCAAGTTGTATTAAATCTTTAAACCATTACTTCTGCCTAAATACATATTAAAACTTTTTCCAGTAAAAAAAAAAAGAAAAAAAAGTCATCCCATCTGAATCAGGAGAGAAATATGCACAGATCAAGCACTGTTTATAAGTGGTTTCTAAGTGGAATATGTCCAAAACAGTTCTAACCACATATTTCGGTGGATTGTGAGAGGGACTTTTTCCACTAGTAGAAGCATTATTATGTATTATGGATTCATTTTTTTGCCCAGAAGTGAGAGGTCAAAGTTAAAGCGTCTTAATGATAGATTCGTTCCTTACAAACACACAGATTTTCATCTCACAAGAAGTTAATTTAGGGGTTGGCAACCTATGGCACAGTGATTAACCAGAAAAATTAAAAATGGCACTTGATTGTCCAAAAGGTTGCCCACTCCTGCATCAATTGATGGACTGGAGTGGTGTGGATTACTGTTTGGACTTAAAGCTTAAAATCGGCCTTAAAATCTTTGAGTGTGTGGCTAGCCTTAGCCAGAAGCTTCAAGGGCTTGTATGTTTTAAATTAGAGTAGCAGTTAAATGTAAGACACAATTGCACAATTATGCCTTCATAATTTTCATCATTCTTTTTAATAAAAACACCATCTAAGTGAGTCACTATACTGTACAGGCTTATAGTGCCATGTCTATGTTGCTAATGTATATAAAACGGCACTATTTATCATCTAAGAGGTATTGAAGAATAATGGTTTCAAAAGTTCCTGCTTCCATCACAAATGAGAAACATTTAGTTATCTACAAAATTCATTCACCAATTACATATGGCACACATTGCTAAAACCCAACTACAATAGCACACACTTTTCAACGTTTCCCAAACGACCCAAACTTCCTCTCAGCCGTTCTCTATTTCTCTATTTGCTATGATTAACTCTGAGCCCTTATGACATATTCACCCAATTAAAGACCCTCTCTACACTGAGGATCATTTCCATGAGAAATTCCTCTGCGCCTGGCTGTCAGCACCAACGCTACAACTCCATGATTCCACCCACGCCACACACACGCACACAAACGCACACACGCGCGCACACACACACACACACACAGACACAGGGTATGTTCAGAATGGAAAACTCTACTTTGACTAAGTGAATACTGTACAGTATGCAGGTAAACTACTATGTAGAAAAAGAAATATTGCTTGGAGTTAATGCACACACATATTCACCAGTTCACCTGCCCTTACAGTGTTAATAAATGATGGTAAATTAATTTGGCTTGCTGTCATTTAAGGAGCTCTGTGCTAAACCCCCGAACTAGAGGATTGGATAGATTGAGATAGCTTAGAATAGAGTTGGAGATGGGGTGGTGGAGGAATGCCAGAGAAACAAGCGCTGACACAGCTCAGTGACTGCTTATATATACTCACAATTATGATGATTGACAGGACTGAATAAAGTTTAAAACGTCATATTATATCACATACACTGATTATTGCTAGTAATGAGCATCTAGATCAAATCTGGTGATATTTATGATATTTTTGATTAAATCTGTGAGCTTTCTGACCCTGACAGCAACGCAACTATGTTCAAGTCCCAGAAAGGAAGTAAGGACATCGTTAAAATAGTCCATGTGACATGTTCAACCTTAATTTTATGAAGGATGAGGATACATTTTGTGCGCAAAGAATACAAAATTAACGACTTTATTCAACAATTCTTTTCTTCTGTGTCAGTCTTCGACACGCATTCACAAGAGTACCACAATGCATGCATATGTTGCTGCTGACACAGGAGCCAGCGTTTTGGGGTGGACTATCCCTTTAATTGTTTATTATTGGCCTTGTTAGCCAAGACCTATTTTATTTAAAAACACATAAACCAAGCACTACAAAGCAATAAAAAAACAAATCATACAGACAGTTTTGGTCATTAAAGTGCCCCTATTATGGATTTTTGAAAATTACCTTTTCGCGTTGGTCTGAATTAAAATGCAAATTCATTCTTTGCCACTAGGTGCCGCTTTTGGAGCGGTAAAAATAGCTGTTTCCCCGTAACGGCTGTACACAAAGCAGCACTGTGCTCACAAACGCTGCTTTAAATGAAATCTACCAATCACCGCAGATTAGCGTCACGCAAAGGAGGGGTTTGGAAAAATGAATTGTTGAACGAATCGTTTGGGAGTCGTTGAGCAAATAAGGTAAAAATAAATGCATATTATATGAAAATGAAAAATGTTTTTTGACCTTGCATGCATGTCAACATGTTGTTGGGGACTCCCAAAACCAAAATATGAACCTTTCATTACCTCTAATAGGGGCATTTATTGCATTTACAACGTCTTGACCAGCAGGTGTCATCACCGTACAATGTTTTGGGTGCTTCGCAACATCAAGACATATTTTCGAATAATGCAGTAAGCAGTTTATTTACATTTCTTGAAACAAACCACCAAACCATCCATTATGTTGTTGTTTTCCAGTTCCCAGCCCACACAGCCAATGGGTTAGTAAGAAAAAGTGCAGTCACATTTACCATTGTTGCGTGAATTTCAATAGAAAATTGAGAATTTTGCACAAGGGCGAAAGATTTCCCCTTGCAGATTCCGCAACAGGTTCAAAATGGTCATGTGGATTTGTGCTGAGCATCAGAAAGCTGCTTGGTTTGAAAGTGACTTTTGTGCGAGCAGTGCTTCATATGTCACTACACTACTGCCAATTGAAAATTAAAATTTTTTGACCGCAAACTGTCACCGAAATTTTGATAATGTAACCACAACTTAAATATGCGGTCACATTTTCTATTGCTCTGTGATGTTTTGGGGGCAGTAACTAGTCATTTCAATAGGAACCAGCATGAATGGGAGTACTGCAACTTAAAGCTGTGGTATGCAGAGAAAGAAACAATCTTGAACGTTTGCCATTAAACATTTGTTTTGAATTTATGTATGTTAAGTTGTTTTTGTTTGTTTGTATTTTTTCATGCAAGCACTTGATATATTTATGAGAAGGAGCTATAGCCTATAAAGAGGGGGGAGCTATAAAGATCTGTGTGTTAAATACATTTTGTGTAAAAACTTTTACCAGTCATCAGCTATTGAGTTGGAAAATGTGTGGTCACCTGGGTGTTAAAATAGACATTTGCATTCTGAACACATGCCATATTCTGCAGAAATGGTAAGAAAGGTACTATTGGTTTTTATCATTATTTTACAGAAAAGGACAGTGCAGTGAAGAGAGCAAGAGATATGTATGTTTAGAATTCTGAATAAAATATGATTACCTTGCGTTTTTATTATCAATGTATAATTGAGTAATTTAAGCAGCAATGTACATCCATACTGCACCCATCAGCATCTAGGCTTTTTTTGGTTGTATGTAAACTGCTGATCCTGCAAACATGTAAAACGGCCTCATATTCTTCAGCGTTTTTACTTGAAAAAGACAGAAGTGTCACAAACTCCTTTTCCATAAGGGATTGTGTTAACGATCGTGTGCTATGACTTGTGATGCATTTATTGTAATGTAATTTTGCATACAAGGATAGCTCATATGCAAATTAAGTGTGCCTTTTTAATGACTGTGCCTTTTTTAATCAATCTGGAAGTTGTACACTTAATCCAGCACAAAACAACACTTCCTCATCTATTCTGCTCCAGTTGTTTTTCTAAACCGTCTACTACTTTTGTGATGTAGTGACATCTACTGGAAAAGAGAGCATTTAAAATGTGATGAAGGAACGCTCAGAACGATAATGACGTTAAATGAAATTTCCTGTGCTTTTCAGGTAGAAAAAAATCAGAAAAAAATCTTCCTCTATACACACTAGTCTTAATCCCTCCCTGTTCTAGCTGCACTAGCTTCTGCCAAATGAATAAATGTAAATGTAGTTGGAACAGGCCACTTTTTTTTAGGCCTACTAGGCAAAATTGTGTGTATTTGACATTTTATAACCTTTTACTGAAATCTGAAAAAGAATCCTTGTGCTTTTAGTATGTATGCAGTATCTTGGAGCTACATTGTTACAGGTACAGTAGCCTACTTAAAAATAATAATAATCCCCACTGTGAGTTAAGCAAACAAATCTTTAAGCACAACCTCGGGTAGTACACCCACTTACTCAACATTCCTAGCAATGCACTAATGCCTACATACATGTACAACATTGTTCTGTTGGTCTGAATCTGTTATATATTTGACAAGATTGGAAAGAATATAGTTGCGTAATTATTATTATTATTATTTTATATACAAGTATTATTATTTTTATTATAACAGTATTATTTTGTAATTTTAACTTTAATTAAAATTTGTGTAATTTATCTTCTGACAGACAGTTATACTGAAATATAGTCCTTGTTTTGGACATTCAACTAGGGACATTGTCACAATTATTAATACACAATCTAACCTTAGATAGAAGACCACTCCCACAATTAGAAAGTTAACCAACAATTACAAGCCCACCAATTTAAACACATAAATGACAAATCTGCCAATTTATTGCAGGTTGTGTTGTTTTATTGACCACTAGGGAGCAGCCTTGAACTATAGCTGCAAATCAGACAATAAAGTGATTTCTGAATTACTACATTGAATATTTCCCTCAATAACTGCAATACATTTTGATCAGAAATTAGCTATTGGGAATTATTACAAATGTGAAATGTATTTTAAAACACCTACCTGCACTCTGACAAGATTAATACACTTGAGGCGGTGAAGCAGACCTGGTCTGATACGAGGGGTGCCAATGCTTTGCTTTATTCTGAAGGGTGCCTGGGCTTTGGCCATGGCACTGAAGGATGTTTGGGCTGTGGCCATGATGCTGAGGGATGCCTGGGATATGGACGCTTAAGGGGACCTGGGTTGTGGCTCTAGCAGAGAAGGCAGGCAGCTGTGGCAACTATACCAAATTCACGTGCTTTTATATACCACAGAGGGTCTGCACATGAAGCTGGGTGCAAACTCTTGCACCTGTCGTGCCAAGGTTTACTACCCCTGATAAAAAGTGTATCCCCGGTCGAAAATACAGTCTGAAAAGATATGTATCCCACTATAACTTTTGCCAGGTAACACGAAACTTGTCCATATTCACCACTGTTATTAGACATGATGATGTAAAGTATTCAAAAAAAATAAAATACTTGATGACAGGCCATCATCTGCACTTTTTTTTGGGGGGGGGGGGGGGGGGAGATAAATGACAATTTATAATAAAAAGGACATAGCAATGTTACAACGATAACTTAAACAATTCATGTGTTATAGTTCCATTAACCTTTTTATTTTGTGAATACTTCACATCATGTCTAATAACATATGGACAAGTTTCTTGTTGTTACCTGAAAAAAGTTATAGTGGGATAGGCTTACTTATCTTTTCAGGCCGTATTTTCGACCGGGGATACAATTTGTATCACACCGGTCACCAGGTAAAGTTACTACAGAGAAACGTGTCAATAATCCCGCGAGGAGAACAGTGGCCTGTAGCACGAAGCGAGATGAACAAACTCAAGAGTTGCAGAGTAAGTTTTGAGTTGCCAAAACCCGATAAAGCCATCCTGGTTTAGATCAGGATCAGCGGGCTCACAAGGCTCGATATAAACGTACTCAGGGTTCGAACCACAGTTTGTGATTTACTCTGGAGCGCGTGCACCTGAACGTGTGACACGTGCAGCAAACACCCAATCACAGAGCCTGGAGAGCACAGCAAAGCGGCAGCTGGATTCACTTCTCGCGAGAGTCAGCGCAATTCACTTTTCTGCTGAAGATTAAGAGATGTCGTTATTAAAAATGTAATAAATTTAAATGCATTTACAAGACATGAGTAAACACCTTTGAGAAGGCAGCAAAAAAAATATAACGTTACAAAGAAATCAACTGAATTTAATTATTCATATATAGTTTCACACAGAGCTCAAAAAGAAAACATATAAGTTTATTCACTTTAAAAGTTGGATATATTAAAGCTTGTCTATATGTATATATATTTAATTTCATTTAAATGCGAAGCATTTATATTGCCACTTCATATAATAATTAAATGAATATGTTATATGAATTATAGACAATTACAATTAATATAATATAAATATAATAAATAAGTAGCTGCAAAAGTCGGGCAATTATGTCTATAAAATTATTTGACTGTAAACTGCTTTAATCTGGAGCGAGAGATGCAGGGGAGTGGCTTCATTGCATCAGATATTTGTCACTTTGCTCACAGCTGATTGGTCCAGTTTGGGTTTGCGACCTCTAACCCAGAATCTGCTCCGGAGCAGGGTAGTCCTGTAGCGTGTTACCATAGCAACGAAACCCACTAAGAACCAACCCATCTTCTTGAGCCTGAAAACTCAGAGTTCAAACTAAACGTGAATTTACCCGGGTAAAAACCCAAACCAGCTGCATGCTTCAGGCCACAGGTAGCCTACATCATCCACTAAACCACAACTTTGAACTTACCAAGAGCCATTTAAAACGCTTCTTTCCAGATCGCTTTAAAAGCTCTTTGTGACGTCATATTAAGTCGTCTCAGAAGGCCATTTCTCCAGTTTAATGGACTCACCGTCACTGCTGACATATTGTGCCATAAAAACACTTGCACACATGGTGTTATATATATATGGTGGGTTCTCAGGAATTTATTTTTATTAAAAGTAATACATTCCCTTTTTTGTGAAAGTCACATAAATATTGTGTAACTGTTTTTTATGTTTTACGATAAACATTTTTACCACATCTTTTACCTCATTTGTTTTGTTACTTTTCGAATGCATAGCCTACTGTAATTTTTATTATTTTACTCCTTACTCTAAAAAAGGTTGAGAACCACTTAAATAAATAAATGCACAATGCTTTTGAACCTGTCTGATGTTAAAAGTCATCACTCTGAGAAGAACTGAAATGTTGCTGACAACTAGATTCAATGGCAAAACACCTGAGCCTGTATTAGAATATAGATGTTTATTGCTCATCCAAATGATGATTGTTCAGTAGGGGGCGCCATTTCTCTTTCTATAGGTGCTAAATATAGGTTATAGACAGGTTCTTGTGCGTCTCCTTATCAGTTGTGATATTTGCAAATTGAATATAGTGACTTTCTGACTGTCATATATGTGGTTTTAAGTCTTGAGGTCATGTGTGTTGTTGTTTTGAGATGCTTTTTTAAACTATTTTCTTACTGCTTGAAAAAAAACGTTAGAATTGCAGAATTAATAGTTATAATGTATGTAGAAGTAATGTGTAATAATATATAGATGATTATAATGGTTTTCATAACTGCAGATGCTCAAAGCCTTGATGCTGGCTCTCATGAGTACGTTTAAAACCCATCCCGTTGGTTCCCTACGTGCTTACGTCACTTACAGAAACTCTTGCGCGTGTGGCCTGCAGTTCGGACAGCGGTCAGATCATCTGATCATCAAACTCCAGAAACTCTCACCATGGGAAACTGTCAAGTGAGTATTTCTTTTCAATTTATATCTGCTGATGCACATCTTACATTCGCACGTCAGAGAGATGGACTTCAACATTCTGCGTTGAGTTTTCTTCGGGACACGTCGCATAATCGATCAATTCAAATCGAAAGAAAATGAATATAGAGAGAAAATAATAAAGAAAGACAGTTAAGATATCTCACTGATCCGGGCTGCGTTTTCCGCGGCTAAGATGCTTCTGGCAAACGCAGCCCTTATTATATCGCGTGAACTCTGAGTGTGATGCCATAATATGCGTCTCATGTTTCTTTTCTGAGCTTTCCAGGAATGCTTGTATTGTTAAATGCTGAAAGTCCTTTTATTTTTTCACTTTTCGAAAGTGTATTACAGCGATTTAGATTATATATGATATTGTAAACGGAATAGTAAAGTATCAGAATCCCGTTATCTGAATGAGTCAGACTCGAGGAAGCGCTTTGGGAGGAGACTGAGACAAACTCGGTTTCATACTGGCCTGTGAAGGGGCCTCCATCTAGGATTACAGTGTTTGAACAGGACAGGGCGCTTCCTCTGAGCATTCCTGAGCTGGGCTTTTGTTCATATGGGGGAGACTGGGGGCGCTAGTAAGACAATAAACCTCTATAGTCACAAAAAGACTGATGCTCAGTACAGATTTGCCCCTTTTTTAGTGAACTTTTAATTTATTTATTCTTTGTTTGCCATTATTATTAATACTACTAATTTGATGTATTTGAATTTATATCTGTTTTATCTGTAGGTTGTTTATTACAAGTTAACATGAATTACTGGGAGTTGGCATAAAATATTTTATCATGGGTGTTTTTTGGGGTCTATTATAACAGTAAAAAATATTTTAGGACTTTTAAATCTTTTAATTATGTAAGAAATAATTATTTTATGTATGTGTCTAGATGAAACATCTTTATTCATCAACCAATCAATATATTTTAATAAACAGGATTTAAATTGCCCCTGTTATGGATTTTTGAAAATTACCTTTCATGCAGTGTGTAAGTGAATGAAAACATCCTGCAAAGTTTTAAATCTGAAAGTGCTCCGTGTATAAAGTTATTGTCTTTCAAAAGAAAGAGTCGACTCTGAATCGTTGAAACGAGTCGTTTTTAAAACGAATCCCAAGCCGTTTCATGTTGACGTCAAAATGAAACATTAGCATATTATAAGAAAATGAAAGTGTTTTTTGACTTTGCATGCATGTCAACCTGTTGTTGGGGTTCACTGTGTTCACTGTAGTTCACTGTGAACAGGATCACACATGATGAACATTGGAAATGATTCTCTTTGATTTTATTCGACAGCCAACTGTTTTTCCTTATGAAGACTTTGATGTAGTTGCTGACATAAAGGCCATTCGCAAAGCCTGCAAAGGTTTTGGTGAGTCTTCAGTATGTTTATCAAATGAATATACCATACAATTACAGTTCTACATGCAGTTATAGGTAGTCTGCTATTTACTGGATATTTTCATCACTAAAGGATACATTTGTGGTCTTTCTATTTAATTTTCAAGGAACTGATGAGCAAGCCATCATAAACATCCTAGCCAATCGAAGTGCAGCTCAGAGACTGGAGATCAAGCATGCATACTTTGAGAAATATGATGATGTGAGTATTCTGAAAGCATCACAGAAATAGTTTATAAGAATAAAGAGCATGCCTTTACAGATTTATGTTTTCTCTGAAGGAATTGGTGGAGGTTTTGAAGAGTGAGCTGTCTGGAAATTTTGAGAATGCCATTCTTGCCATGTTGGACCCTCCTCACGTGTTTGCAGTTAAAGAGCTCAGGAAGGCCATGAAGGGCGCTGGCACAGACGAGGATGTCCTGGTGGAGATTCTGTGCACTGCTACTAATGCTGTATGTCAGTTTGTTTTGAATGAAAAGGCTCTGCAAGTTCCTGTGTTTGTCACCATTCCCAAAGCTGGGACAAATGTTTGAGTCATTTACTACTTTTTGTTTTCTAACAGGAGATTGCTACTTACAAAGACACCTACGCCCATGGTAAGAATGATTTAACCAATATACTTTCAACAGTGCCAAACTGAAAGATTCAACATGATGCATTTAAGGTTTTAGGTTTTTTTCAACTACTGTCTTAAAAATTGTCCTAAGTAACACTTTGTTTTGTCAATTTGAATTTATGCACAAAATGCACATTTCTATGGCTACCAAAATGAAAGATAAATTTATTGTGTTACTAATATAATATAATATAATATTCACCTAAGATATGGGATATCATTTTTATTTGTTTGTTTATTTTATTTTATTTCATTTTATTATTATTTTTTTTTTACATTCAAACAAAGCGTAGACTCTGTATATAAGCTATTAGAAATTAGCTTCATTGATTATAAGATTTCACATTAGTGAGCTCAGTCAGTTGTGCTATAAAGAGAGCACTCTTTGCTCATTTTCTTTATATAATCCATTCACAATTTGAAGAAAATGTTAGTTTGTCAAGCTGTTAAGAGGACCTATGTCCACGTATACTGCTGAGTTTCAAGAGTGACAAACGCGTATAATTACATGAGTGAATTCACTAAATTGTTCCGTGAGTCACTCCTGAAATTGTTATGATTAACAGTGATATGCGTAGCAACAAACAGGACAAAACATCTGACATGTCTATGTCAAAATAGAAAAAAACATTCAAAGTTTGTTCTTTTCATGTCTCCTTTTTAAAGCTAAGTTTGAATGTATTAGATTTTTTTTTAATTAAATCTAAAAATATTTAAAGGTATTTAATGTGTTACTTAATAATTATCATTAGCCTGAATAATTCACTTATTTGTTTTGTAATAAACAGTTACTGTTAGTTAATTTGTTAGCTAATTAACTCTCTTAATAGGCTATTTGCATCTGTTTTTTTAATTTATTTAATTTTATTTTTTATTTATTTGTGACCCTGGACCACAAAACCAGTCTTAAATCGCTGGGGTATATTTGTAGCAATAGCCAAAAAATACATTGTATGGGTCAAAATTATCCATTTTTCTTTTATGCCAAAAATCATTAGGATATTAAATAAAGATCATGTTCCATGAAGATATTTTGTAAATTTCCTACCATAAACATATCAAAACTTAATTTTTGTTTAGTAATATGCATTGCTAAGAACTTCATTTGGACAACTTTAAAGGCGATTTTCTCAGTATTTAGATTTTTTTGCACCCTCAGATTCTAGATTTTCAAATAGTTGTATCTCGTCCAAATATTGTCCTATCATAACAAACCATACATCAATGGAAAGCTTATTTATTCAGCTTTCAGATGAAGTATAAATCTCAGTTGCGAAAAAAATTGACACTTATGACTGGTTTTGTGGTCCAGGGTCACTTTTTTTTTTCAATTGTTCACTTCATCTAAATGGCACCAGACTTTGCGACTTTTCCTACATATGCTATACATTATACTTGTAAAAGTGCTTGTAGGTGATAATGAGTGATAATAAATAATAACTGATAATAGGGTTAGACCTTATTTTAAGGTGTCCTTGTTACAGTGTAAATATACATTTAAGTACTGAGTAATATTAATTAACTACATGTACTTACTATGTGGTTAGGGTTAGGATTATGGTTTGGCTTAGAATTACTTGCATGTAATTATGCTTAATTAATTGCTATTATAATAGTAAGTACATGTAACGTGTAACAAGGACACCTTAAAATAAAGTGTTACCGATGCAAAATGCAAAACATCTTTGTCTCCTCTGATGAGTTTGCATCTCTGTAATCTATTATGTGTTCATTTCTTTTTAAAAATACTGCTATTAATCCTCTGAATGTATCATAGGTATTTGTACCAAGATTTGACCATATTTTAGATTCATTATAGTTGATTCATATAATTTGGTAAAGAGTCATAAGACAATATAATGGAAGAAAAAAAACTAGTAGGCTTTTCTGGGGACCAGAATATAGACACTTTTCACATTCTGGGGTTTTCAGAAGCGAAAATCATCATAGTTGGGTAAACGTCATTAGTGGTGAATGGAAATTACAATATTTTTAGATTCTCATTGGCTCCAATAGAAAAACAATAATCATAGCATTTCTATAACTTTACAAAAGGGAGAAAAAAATATCAAGAGATTGATCACATTGGTCAGTACCAGAGAAGGATGTCAAATTTGTTAATAACTGTGTTAATACAATGTTAATAACTGTGGAAACATGTTAGAACAGTCTGTGAAAATGTTATATAGTTGAGATTTGGAGGTGGGCTCTTCTGGTCCAGTAAGCTACCAGCTAGTAACCACCCAGAACAACTTAGCAACATCTATTGTTTTATCAAATACTTTTACTTTTTCTTTACTTTTAGTAAGTATCAACTGTATGTTGTTGTCTACAGTGCATGACAGGGATTTGGAGGCAGACATTGAAGCAGACACCAGTGGGGATGTTAGGAGACTGCTAACATTGCTTCTTGAGGTAAATACGCTTCATTCTAAATCAAAATGGTTGCTTAGGTCTTACAAAATGACCACTCCGCAGTCCTGAGCGACATAAAGCGCTCAGTGTCGGCCTGTGTTTAGTACCCCTCCCTCTTCCTGCTGTCCCTATAGAGCACTAGCGCTTGGCAGTGGTTCAGATCCCCTTTCATTAGATAAGTAGGAGCAGGATTCAATGACGTGACTCAGATTGGATTTCACTCTCTCGGTCAACGGCGTCAATACTTTCTCTCTTGTAGGGCAACAGAGACGAAAGCTACGAGGTGGATGAAGCACTGGCAGAGCAAGATGCCGTCTCTCTGTTTGAAGTAGGAGACATTCAACACAATTGCATTTAAATATTCGTATGTGTAGCTTGGTTTTAGCACATATCTGGAAGCATATCTAAATAATGAACAGGTTTGACTACTTTAGTAATTTCTATGAGTACAAACCTTAATGTTAAAGCATATAATGATATTCTAGGAAACTGTGTGCTTCTAATATTACAGCAACAGTTTGGACAGGACCCTTTTGTATTCTAACATGACAATGCCTCTGTGTATAAGGCAAGGTTCAAAAAGAAAATTATTGATTCAGTCAGTGTGGAAGAACTTGACCACTGCGGTGGTCTAGACTGTAAATGCAGACCTTGAGCCAAAAACTCATCACCAAACACCAATGACTTGTACATATGGGTACAGTCATTTTAGACACTTCCAAAACTGTT
>JAFVLL020029058.1:29087-73607 GCA_021397915.2 Tor tambroides | reverse complement strand
CTATGACAAGCTTATAGCTTACACAAATGGAGATATTTGGTAGATTTATATTGTGTAATATTGTGATAGCATGTACATAAAAATACCTCCTCTGCAATAAATATTTCTACAAAAAGCAATTCTGTGTTGAATGAATGAAATCAAAATGAAGGGAAAAAAGAACCTTCAATGAAAACTTTATTGTTCCTGTATTACTTTTAATAATACTCTACTACATACTGGTGTTATTCTGGCCAGGAAATGCCCATTTTGACAACCATAGGTTGTCTGAAATCTGAAATCGATGATACACCACATTCAAATTGTTGTACAGACAATAGCAACTAAACAATGCGGTGTCAAAATTGTCATCTGTCCAGAAGTTAAGCAGCCATTTTTTTACACATATGACCAACACAATCCCATGGCAATTTGTAACTACTTTTATGTTTTTGCAATTTTGGTGGCTAATTCATACGAATTTATACAATCTGATTTGTACATTACACAGTGACAGTTATGTTTAGGACTTAAGGGTTGTATCTTTATGTTTTTTTTGTTTTTTTGTTTTTTTAATAAAAATCAAACATTTTAATAACAAATTAATAAGAAATGTTACCTCATAAAATAGTTAATGTTTCTCATGAGTTGGATGTAACTACAGAATATACAGGTGTGCTCAGGGATTTCCTATTCTCACTATTAACTATTAACTGTGACTTTTCCCTCAATGAACTTCTAATTACTGCTTATTAATATTTAGTAAGGTAGTAGTTAAGTTTATGTATTGGGTAGGCATATATGTATAAACAGCCAATTATGCTATACTATGCATGCTAATAAGCAACTTGTTAATAGTGAGAACTGGTCCCTGAACTAAAGTGTTACCTTTCTTTCTTACTTGCTTCTATGGCCATGTGTATACTTAATCTAAATATGGTGCTAGAAAATCACATAAGTCTTGATATAAATTTTGAAACTGTCTCTCCACCGTTGCTATCACTGTCTCTGCACTGGTTGCTAATATTACTTTAGTCATAAATAGCCCTAGAATGTCAAAACATTGCAATGGTTATCATTATGTCATCCGTTGCAATTTAAGGACATGCCTCCTGTTTTCTGTACACACGCTGAATGATAATTTAGGGGATTTACTTGCACATTTAAAGTCTTCATCTATCTGTTTTGTACATGCATGTTATTGATCTTATTGTGAACGATTCATTCATATAAGTTTCGATTCATTCATGTTTCTCATTAAGGTTAATCAAAATTTCAACTTGATCTTCTGGTGAAACAACATACCTCTCTATGGTGCTTGGTGTTTCTCTATGCCAACTTGAAACAGAAGTTTGTTTCCAGTATGGATAAAACCTTTGCGCCTTAACAGTGGTGCTTGACAGCCAGCCAATCAGATTTGACCTTGACAGTTTTAGTAAGTATTACACCATTTCTCACAGTTTTTAGGACTTTTCTTACAACACTGATGAAACCTATAACGGCTCCGCAAAGAGCCCTGATCATTGATTCTCACACCGGTTCAAATATGTTGAATTTGCAAAAATCTCTTGGTTGGTTTTACATTATCAGCATTTTTGCTTTCATTAATAATGACTGATCTCTCCACAAAGGCTCCAGCTAAGTGGTCATGGCCTATTCTCAAAGTAAATTTGCATCCTGGCCGTCTTAGTTCTCTCCAAGGTTTGTTTACTTTAAACTTAAAGGAAGCCTTTAAAAGCCTTCATTGTAACCACTTTAGGATATTCATATGCGTGTTTGGCTCAGCTCCTGAAAAGCTTTTATGGAGATGCTGTAGTCTTTCTGACAGAGATCAATTGGTGCTCTGTATGGGGAAAGTGGATAAGACGATATCAGGTTCTTCCTCATATTTCTGTCAATAGCCAAGCTGCTGAAGATCAGTTCAATCAACTGCTGTACAAATGTGATGTGAATACTTGATTCCAGTTCTTCCACTCGAAAATACATATCTGACTAAATTTTCAGAAGAATATGTGAGTGATGCTTGCTGCAGTAAAACTCTTCCACAGTGAATGTTGTGGATGGTTGCCTGAGCATTTAAGGTGTTGCTAAGATGTTCTGAGTTGCCTTCAGTGTTTAAAATAACACTTAGGGTTAATTCTTAGCCATAATTTACTCACCAAAGAATCAGTTCATCTTCAGAACACAAACTGAGATATGTTTAATCAAATTTGAGAGATTTCTGTCCCTCCATTGAAAGTCTGTTCACCGAAAACTCTTGACATTTAAAAATGCTTGTAAAGAGATCAAAAAATAAATCCATATGATTTGAGCGGTTTCAAAGTCTTCTGAAGAGACACAGTTGTTGTTAGCTAGAAATA
This sequence comes from Tor tambroides, assembly GCA_021397915.2. Taxonomy (NCBI): domain Eukaryota; kingdom Metazoa; phylum Chordata; class Actinopteri; order Cypriniformes; family Cyprinidae; genus Tor; species Tor tambroides. The sequence continues at coordinate 71,268 of JAFVLL020029058.1, read as the reverse complement.
TAATTAGCTGATCAATGTTTTTATGTGAATAAAAGCCTAAAATGAATCTGTTCATCATTTAGAGCGATGTCTCTTCTTCGCAACTTACATTGGGGGGACAGAAATCTCTCAAATTTGATTAAAAACTTGTTCAGATGAACGAATTTCTCATGGGTTTGGAATGATATGAGGTTGAGTAAATGATGACAGAATTTTCATTTTGGGGTGAACTAATCCTTTAATGTTCAGTAATACTGCATTATCAATTTGACTGCACTGATACCATTGGATGATTACAAAACTTGAACTGACTTGAGCTGGATGACAGTGTTGCCAAGTCTGTAGTTTTCTCACAGAATTTAGTTACTTTTATGCTGTTGGCAGGGGTTGAAAGGAAACCCCTCGTTCTCCCAGAACACTATTTCGGCTGAGATGGGACCCTCTGAAAGAAAGATTTGATACTCCCAGAATGTGATTTTGGAGTGATTTTGATAGCCAATTTCCCCCAAAATATAATTGGGATAGTTCTGGCCATGACTGGGCTAATTTTGGGTACCCATTGGGATGGTTTTGTTACGCACACCTGGCAACCCTGCTGGATGAAGACACCATTGTCTCTGTAGAGCTGCTTTATAGCCGATTACTGAACTGAATCCACATTGAACTGACTCTAACTGAATAACAATATTAATGTCTTCTGTAGAGCTGCTTACAGCTGAATTGAACTTGTTTTATAATTAATTTTCCACAGTTATTGAAATGAACTGAACTTAGCAGACTTCAGCTGAACAATGACACTATTGTCTTTACAGAACTGCTTTGCAGCAGAATTTGTTTCATATTTGATTGAAATTTGTTCTGGTATTTACCTGTTTATTACTGTGAAGCTTCTTTGATAAAGTGCTGTATAAGTATAAAAGTATATATATATACACACACACATATGGTAACACTTTAGAATAGGGAACACTTATTCACTATTAACTACGACTTTTCCCTCAATAAATTCCTAATTTGCTGCTTATTAATAGTTAGTAAGATAGTTGTTCAGTTAGGTATTGGGTAGGATCAGGGATGTAGAATAAGGTCATGTAGAATAAGGCATAAATATGTGCTTAATTAGTGCTAATCAATGGCTAATATTCTAGTAATACACATGCTAATAAGCAACAACTGAAGAGACCTTAAAATAAATACATACATACAATACATACATACATACTTTTATATTTCATGTCTCTAACAGGAACATGCAGGTCATGTTACGCATCAAATTAACACTTAATACTTATGGATTAGGAGTGTCCCTATGCCTTTCCTCAGTAAAACACCACTAATGATACTACAACTACTTCATCAGTGAACAATTACATATTAAAGAGGGAAGTCGAGTGACCAAACTTAATCCTACTTGGTTACTGTAGCATTTTTTCTCAGCTTCCAGCAAATTCTACAACCCAAGCTTCAACCATCCTTCTGTACTAAAGGTTTAATGACCTATGGACACTGTGAACTCTTTGGATTGCGAGTTCTGATGAGCTGTAATGTAGGTAAAAGCATACTAAAAGAGTATAAACAAATCACTTTAGTATTGATTTCTCTTTTCAAGAGCACTCTGTCAGTGGAACGAACAGCCAATCAATACAGTGAGACTGGCCTCTCTCTACACTGGCACAAATGGAGAAGAATGTTGTTTCAGATTTGCTATTACATATCACATCTGTGACTGCAGAGGTCATTTCATATATTTCATACATGTCATACATTATGAGTAGCCTCTTATTTTCTGTATATTAAATTGAAACATAGGGAAAGTAGAACTGTGACTTAATATTTAGCGCAATGCTCTGGAAAGCTTGAGTAGCAGATTCAGGTTTGATTATGACCTGTCTTGTAACTCACTCGCATCCTTATGCCCAAACCATTTGTGAAGTGAAGATGAATTATTTAGTATTTGGAATGTTTCCCTTTTGCTTTAATGACAGCAGCTCTCAAACTTCATGAAACCTTATGAACATGTTCACCAGCACAAGTTGAGAATGTTCCAAAAAACATCTTGAGAAGATGCAAATTAAATCTAAATGAATGTTTTGTACAAAAATGTCTCAGTAACTCTTTAGTTAAGGGACCAATTCTCACTATTAACTAGTTGCTTATTAGCATGCATATTACTAACATATAGGCTGGATATTAGTGCTTATAAATCACATATTAATGCCTTATTCTGCACGTCCATATTTTAGATTACTTAATCCTACTCTATACCTAAACTTAACAACTACCCTACTAATTATTAATAAGCAGCAAATTAGGAGTTTATTGAGGCAAAGTCCAGGTAGTCGTAGATTGTCGTAGATCTATCTATCTATCTATCTATCTATCTATCTATCTATCCATCTAGCTAGCTAGCTAGCTATTCACAAAACCATTCATGTTTTACATTTTTTCAAAATACTTTCTAGTTTAATTTCAAGGTTTAAATTAGAAAGAAAGAAAGAAAGAAAGAGAATCCTTCACACATTATATTTCATTAAGCTTCTGTCTATTTATTATCCAGAGATGTATTGTGGCTAGTGGTTTTAAAAAATTAGTCACACAATCATTATATTATATAAAATCAAGGCATTGCACATTCCAACTATTTAATGTTTTCTATCTCCATAACATATCAAGAAGAGCTTTAGAATTTCTTTCTGACCGTCACAGTGGGTGGGCTAATGCCCACAGAGCTCAGGGGTATAGCTAAATCCCTGCTAGCTCTGGCTGTGCTCAGAAGATAAATCCAGCGCAAGACACCCACACGCGTTTTTCATTCCCCTAGGCAGCATACAGCGGGCCACGCATTTGTATTGGGACAATTCATGACTCATCAAGGTGTTCCGGAGGCGATGTGACAAATCCTACAAAGCTAAGGTCATGAATATGAATTAGGTCATGCTGACGTACCTTGGTAAACTTCCTGGAATGCCCAGCCACAGAACCTAATCAAAATTCAAGAGCCAAGCTTTCAACTTTAAAGTAGGATTTAACTGCATAACCAACTAGTCAACTAGCCAACTGTCTGTCAGTAAACTAGTCATGTGTACTCAGTGGGTCAGGGTTTCGCTGGTTAGCTTCAGCTGGTTTGTTTCTCCATTGACTGCCTTTCAGTAGCTATGTATTATGACTAAATAAATTATTTAAAAGAATAGTTCACTCAAAAAAACATGCGCTGTGGTACTCTTGTAAACGTGTATCGAAGACGGACACAGAAGAGAGGAAATTGTTGAATAAAGTCGTTATTTTTGTTTTCTTTGCACACAAAAAGTATTATTATAGCTTCATAAAATTAAGGTTGAACCACTGATGTCGCATGGACTATTTTAATGATGTCCTTACTACCTTTCTGGGCCTTGAATGTGGTAGTTCTGTTGCTGTCAATGCAGGGTCAGCAAGCTCTCGGATTTCATCAAAAATATCTTAATTTGTGTTCCGAAGTTGAATGAAGGTCTTATGGGTTTGGAACGACATGAGGGTGAGTAATTAACGACAGAATTTTCATTTTTGGGTAAACTAACCCTTTAATCAGCATAGATTTAGCATTACATCATTTGCACACCAATGGATCCTCTGCATGTTTGTATTCAATCTTCAAACTGTTCCTACTGACTAAAATAGTCCACTATCCACAATATTGCTTTCTCCAGTGAAAAAGTCATCTCATCTGAATCAGGACAGAAATATGCACAGATCAAGCACTGTTTATGAGTGAAAACAGTCTAAAACAGTTTTAAATAAATATGTTGGTGGATTTTGAAATGAAAGGACAACAGGGGATGGACCTTTTCACCGGTGGAAGCAATTATGGATTTGTATTTTGTAAAGAAGCGACGGTTTAAAGTTAAAACACCTTAATGATGGATTTGTTTCTTACAAACACATAGACTTTTTCTTCATCACAAGATGTCAATTCTGGGGTTGACAACCTATGGCACAGTGATTAACCATAACAATTAAAAATGACACTTCATGACCAAAAGATTCCCGACCCCTGCTTTAATTGATGGATTGGAGTCATGTGGATTACTTTTGGATTATTGGGATGATTTTATCAGCTGTTTGGACTCTCATTCTGATGGCACCCATTCACTGCAGAGGATCCATTGGTAAGCAAGTGATGTAGTGCTACATTTCTCCAATTCTGTTCAGATGAAGAAACAATTTCCTTTACATTTTGATCTCACAGACACACATTCTCAAACACAGCACTGACTCTCCCCTGATTACTGTTCACTCGCACCTGCAGCTCCTCACCACACACATCAGCACCCATATAAAAGCACAACTCACTCTGCACTCGATGTCTGGTCACCAAGAGAGAAACTCAGCTTTTTTTTTGCTTTGCTTAGCCAGAAGCTTCAAAGGCTTGTTATGTTTAGCATTAGATGTATGACGTAATTGCACACCAATTATGCCTTCATAACTTTCATCATTCTTCTTAATAAAAACACCAGCTAAGTGAGTCACTATACACTGTACAGACTTACAGTGCCATGTCTATTTTGCTAAAATGGCACTCTTTATCATCTAAGAGGCACGGAAGATTAATGGTTTCAAAAAGTTCCTGCTTCCATCACAAATGAGAAACATTTAGTTATCTACAAATTTCATTCACCATTTACATATGGCACACATTGCTAAAATCCAACTACAACAGCCCACATTCTTCACCGTTTCCCAAACGCCCCAAACTTCCTCTCAGCCGTCCTCTATTTCTCTATTTGCTATGATTAACTGTGAGCCCTTATGACATATTCACCCAATTAAAGGCCCTCTCTACACCGAGGATCACTTCCATGAGAAATTCCTCTGCGCCTGGCTGTCAGCACCAATGCTACAACTCCACGATTCCACCCACGCCACACACACACAGGGTACACTCAGAATGGAAAACTCTCCTTTGACTAAGTGAATACTGCACAGTATGCATGTAAACTACTATGTAGAAAAAGAAATATTACATGGAGTTAATGCATACACATATTCACAAGTTCACCTGCCCTTACAGTCTTGATAAATGATGGTAAATCAATTTGGCTTGCTGTTGTTTAAGGAGCTCTGTGCTAAACCCCCGGACTGGAGGATTGCTTAAGATAACTTAGAATAGAGGAGGAGATGGGGTGGTGGAGGAATGCCAGAAAAAAAAAACTAGCACTGCCACGGCTCACTGACTGCTTATATACACTCACGATGATGATGATTGACAGGGCTGAATGAAGTTTAAAACTTCATATCATATCACATACATTGATTATTGCTATTAATGAGCATCTATTAAATCTGAAAAAAAAAAATGTTCTATGTAAGAGTTTGTCCAAGTAAGATCATTGTAGTTACTGGACTGGTTTTTCGATATGAATTTTCTTGTTTCCAGCGACAGACACATTTACAAAGCTGCTTCATGAAGCTTTGACACCTTTGTGGACATTTTGTTTCGAGAATGTATCAAACTTTGTACATAAAATAGCCTTTCAAGATTTTGACAGAGGATGACTTACAATTTTTTGCCCAGCCTTAATTACTCAAACCAGAATATACAGACAATGAACTACACTGTAAAAAAACTAAAGTTGAGAAAACTTAAAAGTTTAAGGCAACAAGCTTCAGCAGATTTTTGAGTTTTCTCAACTTGTTTTTCGGTTTATACAACAAAAAGTGGAGAAAACTCAAAAATCTCAAAAAAACTTGCCTTAAACTTTTAAGTTTTCTCAACTTTTGATTTTTTTACAGTATAAAAGATGGACATTCTTCGTCAGAACGCCGGCTCCTGCGCCAGCAGCACCACACGTATGCATTATGGTACTCTCGTGAACGCACACCAAAGACTGACATGGAAGAAAAGAAAATGTTGAATAAAGTTGTTATTTTCATTTCCTTTGTGTGCAAAAAGTATTCTCGTAGCTTCTTAAAATGAGGTTGAGCCACTGATGTCACATGGACTATTTTAATGATGTCCTTAGTACCTTTCTGGGCCTTGAACATGGTGGTTGCGTTGCTGTCAATGGAGGGACAGAAAGCTCTCAGATTTCATCAAAAATAACTTAATTTGTGTTCCGAAGATGATCGAAGGTTATACGGATTTGGAATGACATGAGGGTGAGTAATTAATGACAGAATTTTCATTTTTTGGGGTGAACTAACCCTTTAAATTGTTTATTATTGGCCTTGTTAGCCAGGACCTATTTAAAATCACATAAACCAAGCACTACAAATTAACAAAAGAACACAAATCATACAGACAGTATTGGTCATTAAACATTTGAACCATTTTCTCATTGCATTTACAAAGTCTTGACCAGCAGGTGTCATCAGCGTACAATGTTTAGAGGGCTTTGCAACATCAAGAGATTTGAATAATGCCAGTAATGCAGTTAATTTACTTTTCTTTTTTTTTTTTAAACAAATCACCACACCATCCATTATGTTTTTTTGTTTTGTTTTGTTTTTTTTCAGTTCCCAGCCCACACAGCCAATAGCAAGCCAAAAACAAAAATACAAATCACATTTACCATTGTTGTGTGAATTTCAATAGAAAGCCATTCAATTGGAAATTTTGCATGAGGGCAAAAGACTTCCCCTTGTGCATTTTGCAGCGGGTTTAAAATGGTCATGTGGATTTGTTGTGCTGAGCATCAGAAAGCTACTTTAAAATGGACCTTTTCTGAGCACAATCTGTCACCAAAATTTTGCTAATGTGACCACAACTTAAACCTGCAGTCACATTTTCCATTGTTCTGTGAAATTTTGGGGGGGGCAAAAACCGGTCATTTGAATAGGAACCAGCATGAATGGCAGTTCTGATCATGTTCAAGTTGGTAACGTGAATTTGACATGCAACAACAGAAATCTGCTTGGTTTTAAAGTGAATTCTGTGTGAGATGTGCTTCATAGATGTGATATGCAGAGAAGGAAACAAGACAACTTTTTTAATGTTACATAAACTGATTTGGTGGGAACAGCATTATTTAATGAATCAACAGCCCATTGGTTAATCTTGAATGTTTGCCATTAAATAATTTTTTTGAATTTATATGTTAACTTGTTTTTGTTTGTTTGTATTATTTCATGCAAGCACTTGGTATATTTTGGAGGAGGAGCTAGAGCCTATAAAGAAGGGGGAGCTATAAAGATATGGGTACAATAAATACATTTTGTGTAAAAACTTTCACCAGTCATCAGCTATTGAGTTGGAAAAAAATGTGATCACCTGGGTATGGACATACACATTTGCGTTCTGTACACATGCTATGCTGCAGAAACGGTAAGAACAATACTATTGACACTATGACACTATGAATGACACTATTTCGACACACTATTTCCCCATCTAAATACAGTAAAGCTGATATAAAGCCACCCAGCTTTATATCAAGCTGATGTAAAGCTGCTTTGACACAATTTGCATTGTTAAAAGCTCTGTACAAATAATAGTGACTTGACTTGACTTGACTATTGGTATTATTATTCTACAGAAAAGGACAGTACAGTGAAAAGAGCAAAATATATGTTTAGAATTTTGGATAAAATATGATTACCATAGCGTTTTTTTATTATCAGTATATAATTGAGTAATTTAAGCAGCAATGTACATCCACATACTGCACCCATCAGCATAGTATATATATATATTTTTTTACTTTTATGGTTGTATGTAACCTGCTGATCCTGCAAACAGGTAAAACGGCCTCATATTCTTCAAATTTTTTTTACTTGAAAAAGACAGAACTGTCACAAACTCAAGGGATTGTGTTAATGATCATTTGCTATGATTTGTGCCACATTTATTGTAATACATGGACGCAAACAGTAGTTCATATGCAAATTAATGTTCATATGAGTGTGCCTTTTTAATGAATGTTCATTTTTTAATTAATCTCGAAATTGTACACTTAATCCAGCACAAAAGAACACCACATCAATTCTGCTCCAAACCTTCTACTACTTTTGTGGTGTAGCCTACTGACATCTAGTGGAAAAGAGAGCAACTAAAATGTGATGAAGAACATTAAAGGGTTACTCCAGCCCAAAATGAAAATTGTCTCATTAATCACTTACCCCCATGTTGTTCCAAACCCGTAAAAGCTTTGTTCGCCTTCGGAAAACAATTTAAGATATTTAGGATGAAAACCGGGAGGCTTGTGACTGTCCCATTGACTGCCAAGTAAATAACACTGTCGAGGCCCAGAAAAGTATGAAAGACATCGTCAAAATAGTCCATCTGCCATCAGTTGTTCAATCTGAATGTGATGAAGCGACAAGAATACTTTTTGTACGCAAAGAAAATTAAAATTACGACTTTATTCAAGTCCATTGATGGCAGATGGACTACTCTGACGACGTCTTTCATACTGTTCTGTGACTTGACAGTGTTAATTGTTTGGCAGTCAATGGGACAGTCACAAGCCTCCCAGTTTTCATCCAAAATATCTTAAATTGTGTTCCAAAGACAAACAAAGCTTTTACTGGTTTGGAATGACATGGGGGTAAGTGATTAATGACAAAATTTTAATTTTGGGGTGGAGTAACTCTTTAATGACATCAATTGAACTTTCCTGTGATTTTTAAGTAGAAAACAGGTAGAAAAAAAAGAGGGGGGGGGGGATTCTTCCCCTATACTTTCACTAGTCTTGATCCCTCCCTGTTCTAGATGTATTAGCTTATGCCAAATTAATAAATGTAAATGTAATTGAGACAGGCCACTTTTTTACTGGGCAAAAATTTGTGTTTGTGTATTTTGTCATTTTAATTTTAATTAAAATTTGTGTAATTTAACTCCTGACATACAGTTATACTGAAATATAGTCCTTGTTCTGGACATTCTACTAGGGACGTTGTCACGATTATTAATACATACAATCCAACTTAAGACAGAAGACCACTTCTATCTTGATGAACCAATCACAGCCGAACGTAACCAGTCATATCCAATAATATCGTGATGGAGGCATTGCCTCCTCTGATGTGACTTTCCCCCATTCATTCTCAATTTCCCCCTCCAAACTCACGGCATGCTTTATGGGGTCTGTTAAAACTAAATGGGCTCAGGGGAGGCGAGAGAGACATGGACTCCCGCTGTAACTTTACCTGATGGTGTCGCTGTTGGACAAAGTTTCTTTAGAAAACTTTTTTTAATATTATATTTTGTAATATTGGCGTTGTTTTATTTTTGTACTATTTTTTTTTCTCATCCAATATTTTGAGGAGACACTGCCTCCCTTGCCTCAGAGGAAATGCTCCTTGTAGGGTGGTAGGCATATTTGGATGCAGGTCACGGAAAGGATCTGAGACACCAAGACCGTGACATAGACCTCAGGTGCATTGACCTTGACAAATATTTCAGAAGTGGTGATCAAGAAAGGCTCCTTATGTATGCTGACAGTGACAAGAACCTCCAGGCAGTATTAAAGTGCCTTATTACCCCAGTGAGCAAGCCAAAGGCATCAGTGGCAAGGAAAAACTCACTACAAATTTAGAATTAAATGAATTGGCACATTGTATCAGAAAATCAAGGATATGCACAGTGCTGTGGAGGTCACGGCCTCAGCATGCGAAAATTACAACAGATACCATATCCTGGACTGTGTTAAAGCCCACAACCTAGCCGTGACTAATATGTATTTTAAGAAAAGACCAACACAGCTGGTCACCTACAGCAGTGGTAGCCATGAGATTCACATTGACTACTGGATGATCCAGGGGCAAGACCTGTTGGTGACCAACATCAAAGTAACATTCCAATGGACCTCCTGCAATCGGCAAAGATGCCAACAACCGGCCCAAAAGATTAAGTGTGGGAAATCGAACAAGCTGACAGCTACTCTTGCCAACTTGGTGGTGAATCGTGATCAAACTGTGGAGATTATGTGGTATGAAGCTGTGGAGCAGATACTTTGGGCAGCAGAAACTGTGGGAGGAATAAATGCAGGACGAATATCCATTGACAAGCAAACATGGTGGTGTAACAAAGAAGTGCAACAGGTGATTAAGGAAAAGAAGCTGTCACTCAACACCTAGTGGAGCATGCAATTCAGTGTCAACTTGGAATGACACTGATCAATAAATTGGAAGTAAAAAGGCAGGTGGCAACCACAAAGACCTGCCCAGTTGGACATGCGACTGTTCAACCCAAGACACCAGCCACATCATGCAAGTCAGGGGAGCTTGCAACCAGGTCTTGCAGGATCCATCAGCTATCCTGTAACGATGGTCTGACTATTTTTCTGGCATTTGCAATGAAGAATATTTGCAGCTGCCAGTACTGCTCTCTTGGTCCACCTTTGGACCCACTCTGGTGATTAGGCATGGAAGTGAAGAAAGTCCTGAAAATGAAGAATTGGAGGGCATGACGTTCTCGTTAACCAAGAACAAGGTCAAAGTGGTGATATTGTTTTGAATTAAGCTTAAGAGATCTGAAAATGTTTCATATAGCTGGTCTAACTGTGGATGTTTTAAAGACAGCATAAGTGATTTGGTTCAAAAACATTTTTTTGTTATGCTGGTTAAAAGTCTCTTCACATCCCGATAGCAATCACTATGTTAAGTGGTCTAAATGTATTTATTTGTATATATTTGGCCGCTTTGAATGGCCAAGGACCGCCCAAGAGGCCATATGACTGACAGGTAAAGCAACCATATGTTTCGTTTTGTGTTCAGGGGCGTGGAAATGTCCCCAAAATAACAGACTGGTGTATAAAACTCTTGGCTGTATTTAAAGAGTCTATGCCTCGAACTTTACATATTTCACATACTTTTGAAAACTAGGCATTTAATTGATCCTGATAAGCGTTCACTGTCACAGTTGTAAACACGACGGCTTTGACCTTCCATGAGGGGTTTGGCACCACAGCATCTTTGTTTCCAGGCAGAACGGTAAAGAATGCGACATGCACGTCTCCCGGAAATTCTGTAGAATTCAACCAATCAGATGACGACTTTGAAACTCTCAAAGTTTTTCCGTAATGCATTACATTAATTTTGTTTTACTTTCCGTCACATGGGCTGGACTTGCTTATTTATTTATTTTTTGGCATTTATTTTTTATTTTATTTTTATTTTTCTTTATAACTTGGAACAAAAGTAACAAAGTAACTTGTGTTACTTATTTGAAAAACTAACTGTATTTTCTTGTAAATTTAAAAGTAATGTGTTACTTTACTAGTTACTTGTAAAAACAAATAATCTGTTTGTGTAAATTGTGCTACTTGTAATGCTTTACCCCAACACTGCCAGTGTAACTCTGTGAAGAATGCAAACCTGTTAAGAAACATCAACTTGTGCGCTCTTTGTACAAGCAGTGTGAGCCGCACATAGAACATTTCACACTCCCCACTCTAAAGTTACTCACTAAGACACATATTTTCTGTTTCCCGAAATAAAAAAGATACATCATAAAACTAATATTCTAATGTGTTTTTGAGTTCAAACATCAATAATAAAATGCGATATCACCTCTATTATATTGCATATTATATTATATTGAATTATACTGCAATTTTTTCCAAATAACCCCGTCTTTATAGTATTTTTTAAATGAGTTAAATATTTTTTTCAAGCACTATATAATAATAATCATAGTAAATAATTGTTTAAATAATGATAATAACTGTTAGTATATTAAACCTAACCAGTCAACAAAAAAGAATGGATATTTTAATCAAGGATGTTTTAGTGTTTTATCAAGTTGTGTAGAATTAAAATTGATCCAAGAGAGATTAATCTCTCTCTTTTTGTCAGTGTAGTTATTAATCCTGTTCTACACTTTACTAATTTGTTAAGTTGGTAATAAAAATTAATACATAAGTAATGCTTTTAAATGTGTCTGATGTTAAAAGTCATCATTCTGAGAGGAATTGAGATGTTGCTGACTAGATTCAAAGGAAAAACACTTGAGTCTGTAATCTGTATTAGAATAACCTATAGGCCCTGTCCCAAATGGAACACTTCATGTGCACTTTCGGTCTTGCGGACTTACAATGGCCGCCGCGTGCGCGTGTCCGTTAAGTCCACGAGACCGTAGGGTGTCCCAATCGTCATTTTAGCGTTCAAAAGGGTGCTCGCGAGCGCCCCCTTTGCGGCCGTTATGCGCCCTCGATCCGCACTTCTGCCGAGCCCGCACTGGGGCGAGCTCCGCAGCAGACTTCTACCCGACAGTCAAAGCGGCATTACGTCACGAAAGTGCGGACTCAGAGGAAGACCGTGAGGGTTTAGGGTGCCATTTGGAACAGGGCCATAGATGTTTATTGCTCATCCAGATGATGATTGCTCAGTAGGGGGGCGTCATTTCTCTTTTTATAGGTTATAGACAGATTCTTGTGCGTCCCCTAATCAGTTGTGATATTTGAAAGTTGAATATAGTGACTTTCTGACCGTTTGTCATATATGTGGTTAAGTCGGTCAGTGCTGTTGTTTTGAAATGCTTTTTCAAACTATTTTCTTACTGCTTAATAATAATAATAATACGTTAGAATTGCATAATTAATAGTTATAATATATGGAAGTGACATATGATAATATTAAGTAACGTATAATAATATATAGCTGATTATAATGTGTTTTATAAGCATTGGTGCTAGCTCTCGTGAATAACGTTACGTTTAAAACCCATCCCGTTATTTCCTTGCGTGCTGACGTCACTTTCAGAAACTCTTGCGCGTGTGGCCTGCAGTTCAGACAGCGGTCAGATCATCTGATCATCAAACACCAGAAACTCTCACCATGGGAAACTGTCACGTGAGTATTTCATTACATTTTTCTCTGCTAATGCGCACCTTACATACGAGATACGTTCTCGTCAGAAAGAGATGTACTTCAACATTCTGCGTAGAGTTTGGTTTGGGACACGTCGCGTAATCGATCAATTCAAATCGGTTTAAAAAAGGAAAGAAAAATGAATATAGAGAAAAGAATAAAGACGGTTAAGATATCTCACTGATCAGGGCTGCGTTTTCCGCTGCCAAGATGCTTTTGGCAAACGCAGCCCTTACTTCGCGTGAACTCTGAATGCGATTCAGTAAATGCGTCTCATGTTTCTTTTCTGGGCTTTCCAGCATTGCTTTTATTTCTAAATCTTGAAAATCCTTTTGTTTTTTCCATTTTCGAGTATGTATTACAGCGATTTAGATTGTAATGGTATTGTAAAGGGAAGTAAAGTATCAGAATCCCGTTATCTGAATGAGTCAGAGGAAGCGCTTTGGGAGGAGGCTGGGACAAACTCAGTTTCATTTTGGCCTGTGAAGTGTGTTTAGACAGGACAGGGCGCTTCCTCTGAGCATTCCTGAGCCGGGCTTTTGTTCATGTGGGGGAGACTGGGTGCTCTAGTATGACAATAAACCTCTTTATTCTCAAAAAGAGTGATGCTCAGTACAGATTTCGCCTTTAAAAAAATAAATAAAACAACAAAAGAAAGAAAGAACTTTAAGTGTTTTATTAGTAGTACTGGTAGTAGTAGTAGTCGTAGTTGGAGTAGTATTCTGATGTCTTTGAATTCAAGTTAACATAAATTACTGGGACCAGTTGTTCAAAAAGTTTAATCTGGATCAGAATGATCTGGATTTGGAAATCCCATGTTTTGCTGTACAGGATCAGGTAACCCATCTTACTTTTGTGCCGGTTTTTCAAAGCAAAATTGGATTGGATCTCCCTGATCCAGATACACACTTTTTCAGATTTCCAAATCTGGATTACTAGTGCTCTGCGGAGCCCCTAAAGGGACATGGTGATGGAAAATAAATAAATAAATAAAATAAATGAGCTGGGAGGAAATAAATCCTAATGTTTGCATTCTAGTTTTGCATTGCATTTACACAAATAACTACTTCTGACTGGTCCATTTCTGGTGGTTGTGCCAATGTAGTTTACAATCAGTGATTAAATGTGGGGTAAGCGATTTCTGGAAGCCAATGTTGATATTTGAAATCACCAAAACAAACACGCCCCTACCCCAAAAGGGTCTCGCCCCTATTTTGATACCTCCACCCCACACATACATACGCAACCCAGGCAACGATTAGTTCTGTGAAACAAAGCAAAACCAATGTTACACCTTGTCTACACCGGACGTGAGAGTCGCGAAAAAATACTGTAGAAGTCATTATAATCAATGATGCTATCTACACTGGAGGCTGTGTGGTTCGACAGGACAAATCCCCGACAGAAAACTGCAGCCGCGTTCTATTTATGACGTGCTGACACAAATTTCAAATGATTTTCAACGGTCGCTTTATCTTGTCCAGTGTAGGCAGACTTTAGCTGTTGCGGCGCACCGCGTCCGGTGTAACTCACCTTTCGAGAAGAAACAAAGCAACCTCTGCGTCCGATCGCAGGCCTTCCGCTCCTTGAGTTCTCTCCAGCGCTGGAAAGCTGATCTGATGTTTTCACGGGTCCTACTTCTTGCCTTATCGTTCCGCAGACATTTCCTCTTTTGTTTTTTTTATCCGCCATCTGTATCTTTCTGTCGCTCGGCTCGGCTGTTCACTGAATGCTCCCTCCTCTGCATCATGAGTAGACACGCCCCTTACTGCTGATTGGCTACAAGTTTGTTTGCTACAAGTTTGTTCTGTACTCATTTGAAACAGTTTTCATTAAGCTAGATTTTTGAAAAATTATATACCTGGCATATGCCACATACATTATGTGCATGTATATATATATATATATCTGTCTCTATATTTTTTTTTTGGGGGATTTTGACAGCTGTTTGGGGATTTAGGGATATAGTATGTTACAAATGTATTTTTTTTGGACCAGTTTTAAAGTTTTATTACATTTTTGTTCCTCAAATCCACCCTTCTGCTGAGATCAGAATAATCCTGTTTTGTTTTTTTGTTTTGTTTTTTTTTTATCAAAAGTATCTCAATTATACTAAAATGTTTTTAACAACACAAACTGAGGATTTAATCCAGATCAAACAGCTAATCCTAATTAGCTAAGCCTAATTCAGATTTTTTTTTTCTTTTGAACAACTCGTTTTCAAGATTTGATACAATCCGATGACCTAAATCCGATCAGATTAATTTTGAACAATATAGGACTTTTAAATCTTTAAAATATGTAAGAAACTATTCTGGCCTATTTTCTGGAAGATGAAACTTCTCAGCTTATCAACCTATCTATACATTTTAGTAAACAAGATTTAACTACACTGAGCAAAAATACAAATGCAACACTTTTGCTTTTGCCCCCATTTTTCATGAGCTGAACTCAAAGATCTAAGACTTTTTCTATGTACAGGCCTATTTCTATAAATATTGTTAACCGTCTGTCTAAATCTGTGTTAGTGAGCACTTCTCCTTTGCCGAGATAATCCATCCACCTCACAGGATAGCATATCAAGATGCTGATTAGACAGCATGATTGTTACAGATGTGCCTTAGGCTGGCCACAATAAAAGGCCACTCTAAAATGTGCAGTTTTACTGTATTGAGGAAGTCTGAGATCAGCTCAGTCAGTATCTGGCGTGACCACCATTTGCCTTACGCAGTGCAACACATCTCCTTCGCATAGAGTTGATCAGGTTGTTGATTGTGGCCTGTGGAATGTTGGTCCACTCCTCTTCAATGGCTGTGCAAAGTTCCTGGATATTGGCAGGAACTGGAACACGCTGTCATAAACATGCTCAATTGTTGACATGTCCGGTGAGTATGCTGGCCATGCAAGAACTGGGATGTTTTCAGCTTCCAGGAATTGTGTACAGATCCTTGCAACATGGGGCCGTGCATTATCATGCTGCAACATGAGGTGAGGGCCGTGGATGAATGGCACAACAATGGGTCTCAGGATTTAGTCACTAGGTATCTCTATGCATTCAAGGCCATCAATAAAATGCACCCGTGTTCGTTGTCCATAACATACGCCTGCCCATACCATAACCCCACCGCCACCATGGGCCACTCGATCCACAACGTTGACATCAGCAAACCGCTCGCCCACACGACAAATGTGAGCATTTGCCCACTCAAGTCGGGTTACGACGACGAACTGCAGTCAGGTCGAGACCCCGATGAGGACGACGAGCATGCAGATGAGCTTCCCTGAGACGATTTCTAAACGTTTGGCACAGAAATTCTTTGGTTATGCAAACCGATTGTTGCAGCAGCTGTCCGGGTGGCTGGTCTCAGATGATCTTGGAGGTGAAGATGCTGGATGTGGAAGTCCTGGGCTGGTGTGGTTACACGTGATCTGCGGTTGTGAGGCCGGTTGGATGTACTGCCAAATTCTCTGAAACGCCTTTGGAGATGGCTTATGGCAGAGAAATGAACATTCAATTCACGGGCAACAGCTCTGGTGGACATTCCTGCAGTCAGCACCGCTCCCTCAAAACTTAGAGCATCTGGCATTGTGCTGTGTGATAAAACTGCACATTTTAAGTGTGTACAGCTTGTGGCCAGCCTAAGGCACACCTGTACAATAATCATGCTGTCTAATCAGCATCTTGATATGCCACACCTGTGAGGTGGATGGATTATCTCGGCAAAGGAGAAGTGCTCACTAACACAGATTTAGACAGATTTGTGAACAATATTTGCGAGAAATAGGCCTTTTGTGTACACAGAAAAAGTCTTAGATCTTTGAGTTCAGCTCATGAAAAATGGGGGCAAAAACAAAAGTGTTGCGTTTATATTTTTGTTCAGTGTAATTTCAGCTAATCATAACACAGCGGCAAGAAATGCTTTCTAGAATTTTTCAGTAATTATAAACAGTGACATTTAAATATTTGCTATAGCAGGAGAAGTTGAAACATGACTTGTTATATTAAGTTCGATATTATGGTTAATATTTAATACAGTTAGCACTTATAAATGTCCTCAACTAATAATAATTGCTGTTAGTGTTATAGCAAGGTCAAAAATTCACAACTGTTGAATGCTAAAACATGAATTTAGTGGTCTGGGCTTGTATTACTTATGTAATTGATTGTGAACAGGATCAAAGATAATGAACATTGGAAATGATTCTCCTTGATTTTATTTGACAGCCAACCGTTGTTCCTTATGACGACTTTGATGTAGTTGCTGACATAAAGGCCATTCGCAAAGCCTGCAAAGGTTTAGGTGAGATGCTTAAGTCAGTCTTACATTTTAATTAGCGTTCAGTTTGTTTATTAATTGAATATACCATACAATTACAGTTCTACATACAGTTATGCTATTTACTGGATATTTTCATCACTAGAGGATACATTTGTGGTCTTTCTATTTAATTTTCAAGGAACTGATGAGCAAGCCATCATAGACATCCTAGCCAATCGAAGTGCAGCTCAGAGACTGGAGATCAAGCAAGCATACTTTGACAAATATGATGATGTGAGTATTCTGAAAACATCACAGAAATAGTTTTTAAGAATAAAGAGCATGCCTTCACAGATTTGTGTTTTCTCTGAAGGAACTGGAGGAGGTTTTGAAGAGTGAACTGACTGGTAATTTTGAGAATGCCATTATTGCCATGTTGGACCCTCCTCACGTGTTTGCAGTTAAAGAGCTCAGGAAGGCCATGGAGGGCGCTGGCACAGACGAGGATGTCCTGGTGGAGATTCTGTGCACTGCTACCAATGCTGTATGTCAGTTTGTTTTGAATGAAAAGGCTCTGCAAGTTTCCTGTGTTTGTCACCATTCCGAAAGCTGGGGAAAATGTTTGTCCATGAAATGAGTCATTTACTACATTTTGTTTTCTAACAGGAGATTGCCACTTACAAAGAAACCTACACCCATGGTAAGAATGACTTAACCAATATGCTTTCAACACTGCCAAACTGAAAGATTCAACATAATGTATTTAAAGGAATAGTTCACCCAAAAATGAAAATTCTTTCATTAATTACTCACCCTCATGTCGTTCCAAACCTGTAAGACCTGTGTTCATCTTCAGAACACAAATACAGATATTTTTGATGCATTCCGAGAGCTCTCTGACCCTCCCATAGACAGCAAAGATCCTAACACGATCAAGGCTCAGAAATGTAGCAAGGAGATCGTTAAAATAATCCATGTGACATCAGTGGTTCAACCGTAACTTTACGAAGCTACGAGAATACTTTTTGTGCGCAAAGGAAACAAAAATAATGACTTTATTCAACAGTTCGTCTCCTCTGCGTCACCTTGGCGCGATTTGGAGAGTATCACATATGTAAACTACGTATATGCAACGTATGTACGCAGATACCACTTTGATCTAAACGTAAACAACGTATCCGCGAACATACGTTGTTTACGTATGTGATACTCTCCAAAATGCCGCTATAGGGTGACATGGAGGAGACGAATGGTTGAATAAAGTTATTTTTGTTTTCTTTGCGCACAAAAAGTATTCTCGTAGCTTTGTAAAGTTACGGTTGTCACGTGGATTATTTTAACAATCTCCTTGCTACGTTTCTGAGCCTTGATCGTGTAAGGATGTTTGCTGTTTATGGGAGGGACAGAGAGTTCTCGGAATGCATCAAAAATATCTTAATTTGTGTTCCGAAGACGAACGCAGGTCTTACAGGTTTGGAACGACTTGAGGGTGAGTAATTAATGACAGAATTTTCATTTTTGGGTGAACTGAAGTTTTTAGGTTGTCTCAACTGCTGTCTTAAAAATTGTCTTAAGTAACACTGTATTTTGTCCATTTGAATTTATGCATGGAATGCAAAATGCCTATGGCTATCAAAATGAAGATCAATTTATTGTTACTAAATATAATATAATATAATATTCACCTTACTAAGCAAAGATATCTGGGATATCATTTTTTATTTTATATTTATTTATTTTTACATTCAAACAATAAAAGCGTAGCATTGAGTTAAGTTATACATAAGTTATTTGAATTAGATGAATTGATTATAAGTTTTCACATGAGTGTGCTCAGTCAGTCATGCTATAAAGACAGCACTCTTTGCTCATTTTCTTTAATCCATTCACAATTTGAAGAAAAGTTTAGTTTGTCATGCTGCTTAGAGGACCTACGTCCACGTATACTGCTGAGTTTCAGGAGTGACAAACGCATATAATTACAGGAGTGAATTCGCTGAGTTGTTCCGTGAGTCACTCCTGAAATTGCTATGATTAACAGTGATAACCGTAGCAACGAGCAGGACAAAACATATGCCAAGACTGTGTCAAAATAGATCTGTGCATTAAGTGTTGTAGTTTAAATGCAGAACATCTCTTTCCTTGTGTCCTTTTTAAAGCTGTTTAAAAGTATTTGACTTTTTAAAATTATATCTACAACTAATTAAAGGTATAACGCATTATTTAATAATTATTAGCATTAATAATTCACTTATTTAATTTGTTTAGTATTTTCAAGTAGTTAACTAGTTGAAATAGTTAATTAATCCTTCTAGGCTGTAGGGGTCTGGGCTTTTTATGTATGTGTGTGTATGTATTTATTTTCTTCGTGACTTTTCGTACACTTGCTATACTTCATGCTTCAGTACAATAAAATTGCTAAAATCTGTTAAAATAGTAATTTTGTAATAAATCCAAAAGCAAAACATCTTTGTCACTCCTGAAGTGTTTGCATCTCTATAGTATTTTTATTTATTTATGTATTTTTAAATGCTGTTATTAATCCTCTGAATGTAACATAAGTATTTGTATCAAGATTTGACCATATATTAGATTCATTAAAGTTCATGTAATTTGGTAAAGAGTCATAAGACAATATAATGGGAGAAAAAAAAAAAGTCATCATAGTTGTGTAAACTTCTACACAGGATAACAGGAATTACAATACATATTTTTACGTTCTCTTTGGCTCCAGTAGAAAAATAAATCATGATAGCATTTCTATGACTTTACAAAAGGCAGAAAAAAAATTTCAAGAGATGGATCACATTGATCAGAAGAGAGAAGGATGTCAAATTTGTTAATAACTGCGTATACATGTCTGTGAAAAGGCTCCATAGTTGAGATTTGGAGGTAGGCTCTTCTTGTCCAGTAAGCAACCACCTCGTAACCACTCAGAACATCTTAGCAACCACATAGCAACATCAGTTCCCTAATGTTCACTCACAGTTACAGTTACGTGATCACAATATGTTTTTCCTCAGTTTGAACAGTTTATCTATTATCAAATGAATCCAACTATGTTTGGTAAGCATCAGCTGTATGTTGTTGTCTACAGTGCATGACAGGGATTTGGAGGCAGACATCGAAGCAGACACCAGTGGGGATGTTAGGAAACTGCTAACATTGCTTCTCGAGGTAAATCCGCTTCATTCTATATCAAAATGGGTGCTTAGGGCTTACAAAATGACCACTCCACAGTCCTGAGCGACATTAAGCGCTGGGTGTCGGCCTGTGTTTAGTACCCCTCCCTCTTCCTGCTGTCCCTGTAGAGCACTGGAGCTTGGCAGTGCTTCAGATCCCCTTTCATTAGATAAGTAGAAGCAGGATTCAATGACGTGACTCAGATTGGATTTCACTCTCTCGGTCAAGGGCGTCAATACTTTCTCTCTTGTAGGGCAACAGAGACGAGAGCTACGAGGTGGACGAAGCACTGGCAGAGCAAGATGCCGTCTCTCTGTTTGAAGTAGGAGACATTCAACACAATCGCATTTAAATATCTATATGTGTAGCTTGATTTTAGCACACATCTGCAAACATTCTAAAATGGGATTCTTTCACTTACTTTAAACACATATAAATGTTACATATCCTTAGAGATTCATAGAATATTGAATTTTAAGGTGATTATTAATATTTGATTAATTGATTTATATTTATATATATATATATATATATATATATATACACACACACACACACACACACACACACACACACACACACACCAGTCAAAAGTTTATAGACAGCAAGATTTTTTATGTTTTTTTTTTTAAAGAATTCTCTTCTGCTCCCCAAGCCTGCATTTATTTGATCCAAAATACAGCAAAAGCAGTAAAATTGTGAAATATTTTACTATTTAAAATAACTTCTTTCTATTTGAATATATTTTAAAATGTAATTTATTCCTGTGATTTCAATGCTGAATTTTAGCATCATTACTCCAGTCACGTGATCTTTCAAAAATCATTCTAATATTCTGATTCACTGCTCAAAAAAAACAAAAACAAAAAAAAAACATTTCTTCTTCTTCTTCTTCTTCTTCTTCTTCTTCTTCTTATGCTGAAAACAGCTGAGTAGAATTTTATTTTAGGTTTCTTTGATGAATAGAAAGTTCAGAAGAACAGCATTTATCTGAAATAGAAATATTTTGTAACATTATAAATGTCTTTATCATCTCTTTTGGCCACTTTAATGCATCCTTGCTAAATAAAAGTATTAATTTCATAATTTAATAATAAATATATAATGATTTAAATATACTGACTCCAAGCTTTTGAACGGTATAGTGTATAATGTTACAAAAGCTTTTTATTTCAGATAAATGCTGATCTTTGGCTCTTTCTATTCATCAGAGATTCCTGAATAAAATGTACCCAACTGTTTTAAATATTTATAATAATAATCAGAAATGTTTCTTGAACAGTAAATCAGCACATTAGAATGATTTCTGAAGGATCATGTGACACTGAAGACTGGAGTAATGATGCTGAAAATTTAGCATTGTCATCACAGGAATAAATTACATTTCAAAATATATTCAAATAGAAAGCAGTTATTTTAAAAAGTAAAAATATTTCACAATATTACTGCGTTTGCTGTATTTTGGATAAAAAAATGCAGAAGATAATTATATAGAAAACATTTAAAAATCTTGTCCAAAAACTTTTTACTGGTAGTGTATATACATTATATTAAAATAGAAAACAATTATTTGAATATATTTTAAGATGTATTTTATTCCTTTGTTGGAAAAGCTGAATTTTCAGCATCATTACTCCAGTTTTTAGAGTCACATGATCCTTCAGAAATCATTCTGATGTGGTGTTTTCCTGCTCAAGAAACATTTCTTATTATTATCAATGTCCAAAACATTTTGCTGCTTCATATTTTTGTGGAAACCGTGATCATTTTTTACAGTATTTTTTAATGAACAGAAAGTTTAACAGACAGCATTTGAAAATGAAATCTGAAAAAAGTATTTATTTCTTAAAAAATAAATAAATAAATAAATAAATATATATATATATATATATATATATATATATATATATCTGAACCCAGCATTTTGAATGGTAGTATGTAATATTTATTTACTATTATGTTATTCATATTTTAATAATTTAATGTTAACAGCATTTGCATTTGCAAATAACCCATGTGCAATGGTTCTTTGATGTCAGTTAATGGTCACATGACATTTGAGTAAACAAATAAAATATTTTAATAATAATATATTTTAGTAATTAATAATAATAATAATAATAATAATAATAATAATAATAATAAATTGTAAGTGTTTAGTTTAATAGTAAAAGTCTAACTTATTATTAGCTTTTCTATCAGCTCACAACCCCCTGCAGTTTCCTTGCAAATTCCAGTTTGGGAAACCCTGGTTTACCTAAACATAAAAATATGTTGACTGTACAGATACCTAAGTGAAAAGCTCACCCTTTAGTCACACATCCAGTTCTATTCTTGTTTATTAATAGATGTTTTAATTCTCTGTAAGGCTGGAGAGGGCTGCTTTGGCACAGATGAGTCAACTTTCAGCATCATTCTGGCCACCAGGAACTACTTACAACTGCAGGTCACATTCAAAGCTTATGAAGCCGTAAGTTTGTTCTGTTCTTTGAGCTTAAGACAGTAACTTATGCATAATATGTTGTGTTAGTTCACATGTACCAGCTCTGGATTAATTGTAGATTGTATTTCATCTTGTTCGCTCCAACAGATTTCTGGAACAGAGATTTTGGATGCAATCGATAAGGAAACCACTGGAACTCTGAAGGACTGCTACACTGCACTCGGTTTGTAATAAACACAGGCTTTGTCCAAAAAAAAAAAAAAAAAACAGCAAATGTAGATTTTTTTTTTTTTTTTTTTTTCCGCATATGAAACTATTTTTTTTTTTTTTTTTTGGTGTTGTATGAACAACAAAGAAATTACATGACAACTTCTAGTGTCTCTAGATTCACCCATTTTCATTGAGACTAGTTCAACCTCAGGCCATCCAAGATGAAGATGATTTTTTTTTTTTCATTAGTACAGATTTGTTCACCAGTGGATCCTCTGCAGTGAATGGGTGCCGTCAGAATGAGAGTCCAAACAGCTGATAAAAACATCACAATAATCCACAAGTAATCCACACCACTCCAATCCATCAATTAACATCCTATGAAGTGAAAAGCTGCGTATTTGTAAGAAACAAATACATCATTAAGGCGTTTTAACTTAAAACCGTTGCTTCAGGCAAAAAATACCAGTCCATCATCCATATTAATGCTTTCTACAGTGAAATACTCCATCCAATAACATATGTTTAGAAATGTTTTGGACGGTTTTCGCTTGTAAACAGTGCTTGATCTGTGCTATATTTTCTTCCTGATTCAGACGAGAGAACCTTTTCACTGGAGAAAGTAATATTATGGACAGAGGACTCTAGCCAGAATCAATAGTTTAAAGCTAAAAGCATTTTGATGGAATTGATGGATTGAAGTTGTGTGGATTACTTTTGTATTGTGGTGATTTTTTTTATCAGCTGTTTGGACTCTCATTCTGACTGCACAGGATCCATTGGTGAGCAAGTGATGCAATGCTAAATTCCTTTAATCTGTTGATGAAGAGTCAAACTCATGTACCTCTTGAATTCTGCATATTTTCATTTTTGGGTGAACTATTCCTTCAAGTCATTACTGTATACAAACACAGATTGGGTGCATTGTGAACAAAGCCAAAATGCCTTGGTAAAATATTAGAGTTTCCTATATTAGAGGTCCCAGATTTGATTATTTGTGTAATAATGCTACAGCACTCACTAACACTTCCCATCTAACCCATAGTGAGGTGTGCTAAGAACCCTCAGCTATACTTTGCCCGGAAGCTGAATGCCGCTATGAAAGGTGCCGGAACTGATGAAGACACTCTCATCCGCATCATTGTGTGTCGCTCAGAGGTATAATACCGCTTATCTTGTCAAATCATCTTTCAAAAAAATAAAATATTAATAAAGAAAATCTTACTGACCACATACTGTACTTTTAAATGGTAGTGTACTTTTGGTTCAGTTGTCAAATGAAAGGTCAGATGCATTGCATTGTGGGATATTACACATGATGCAAATGTAGCAGGTCCCTCCATAGACACTGATATTTAGCATGAAGAATACTGTTCTGTTATTACACATAGGTTAGATTAGACCTTCTTATGAAACAACCTGTAATGGACACTCTTCTGTTTGAATAGATTGATCTGGAGACCATTAAAGACATGTACCTGGAGAAATATGATGTGTCTCTAAAAGAGGCCATCAGCTCGGAATGCGCTGGAGATTTCAAGCGCCTCCTGCTGGGCATCCTTCACTAAGAGAAACACAATCCGAGTGCTTACCGTGGACCAAGGAGGTTTTCATTATAGTCACAATCAAGGCAAACTAACATGACTTATTTTCTGTCCTGTTGTCTGTAAACATGTTTTTATAAAGCTTAGTTTAAAGTGGAGAATCATTAAAGCAACCTTCAAGTACAATATGTTTAATATGAATGTTTTATTACACTGTGCAAATATGTATTTCGTATATATTATGACGACGCATAGCACCACTCAAAAGTCTCATGAACAGCTTTTCACACAAACAGAAACATGCATTTGTGTCCCGTTTCTGTGACATTCCTTATTCTTGAGGCATAATTGGCCAGTTGAATTTGTTTAAGGGGAGTCTTGTGGTTTCCAGGATTATAAGATAACATTGTTATATTACGATGATTAGAAGTTGAGAAGTTAATACATAAATAATACAAAGCCAGCATTGAAATTTTCTGTTGTGATACGCCAGTATTTTTCCACACTAAAACCCCACAGTTTTACTGTTTGAAAATGTGCATGACAATGTAAATTCTGAAGCATAAATGCTAAAATTACAATGTAACATTTACCGTCTATGAAACAACTGCTTATTTATGAGACTTCTGCGGCTAATTTGTCAACTTGTGGTAAAATGTCTGAATTATTGAAGCAATGGTTTTTACTCGCCCAATTAATATGTTGTTGTAACTAACACAATACTAAAGTATTTATATTATTTACATGGAATAATTTTAATATAACTTGCAGTATATTTTAATATATCTGTAACACAAGAATACAGGCAGAGTTCTGCTGTCCTCCCAAAAATGTATTTGATCAGATTAATATGAAGAACAGTCACTATAATGTGTAGGCCCATGTGTCAGTTGGTATAAATGAATTGCAGGAATTTAAAAAATGACTATTTAATGAAACATAGTTTGAATAAACATGAGATGGAATCTGGAGTAGTATGTTATGTATTAATACAATTGTATTTCCCTAAAGTAATTAACTGAATAAAATAAAGCAGTTCAAAGTTCCTGGATGACTAGCATTATTATTGTGACATTTTCTCTTTATTCGTTATTACTTATTTAAATGGAAACGTTTTTTGTTCTGTAAATTTCCTGGAGCTTGTTTCTAATTATAAGTCAGTTACCAAAGTTATAAGGGTTATTGGCTGTAAGTTTTTTTTTTTTTAAATGCATGCATATTATAATATATATAATATATAATTATAATATGTATAATATGATCCCCTCGAAAATATTTCTTTGAGAAAAGTCATAAAAAGAAAAGGAAAACTACTAAAAAGCAATGGACAAAATAAATAATAAAATAAAAAAATAAATTGAGTGAACATTGGTAATGTCATGAATCCTGTCCAGAGGCCGCCTTCCGATTACATAGACATTCACACCACACAGACTGTTACATGCCACTCCATCAAAGACTTCATTTCCCATAATCCTTTCCCCAGACTCATCAGCACTCACTGTTTGCACCGGTGTCTCATTTACCCTGTCTGCTCACCCTATATAAGCCTGGTTTAGTTGGTCATTCTTTGAGAAGTCTTGTTAGTTGTTACACTGCATATCTGAGCATTCTTCCTGGATTAATGTCTCTTGGTTTTTTGATCTCTTGCCTGTTTTTGGATTTACTCTTTGCCTGAGTTTCCTGCCTTGTTTATTGTTTGGATTGCGTGCCTGTGTTTTGGATCACGTCTCTGGTTTGTCTCAATAAAGCTGCATTTGGATCTCCAACCTATCAAGTCTCAGAGCAGTACGTTACTGGTAAAGTTTTAGGATGTGGCAAGTCAGTGGTTTCTTCCAAGGGGACTTAAATATTAGATATTTAAGAATGTTTTAAAATAATGCAAAACAAGCACTGAAATAAGGTTTAAAAAAAAAAAAATCTTTTCACATTTCTTTGGAAAATATCATGGACATTTTTTTTTTTGATACAGTGGGTTTATGTAAAATACATTTTCTAGATAAGCCAAGCTATAAATTATTAGCAATAAATATATTTCTAATAAATTATTAGTAATATATTTATTCATATTTAAACTTAAAGAGCTGGATTCCTGAGGAATATTTACCTCTTAATATTTCTATAATTCTGAAGCGTAATTTAATTATTTGAGTTATTTTAATCCATGGACACTTGTTTCTGTAAACAAACAAAAAAAAAAAAAAAAAAAAAAAAAACTTTTTCATTGCAGTAGATCAAAACAGCACAGGCATTGAAGCATGGCTAAACAGATTTTTTTTGTTAATCTTTTTGTTTTTGCACGATTATGATAACATATCAGTGATAAAGTATCAATGCTGTGTTAGCTAAAAATCAAATAAAAGGGTATTTGCATAAAATTTAAGATATTTCAATCGTATAGTGAAGTCGATTCTTACATTTTAGATCGCCTGTTGCTTGCGCAGTAAACGGTAGGTGGCGGTATGTTTCTGTGGCGCTCCATCCTCTAGTATCTCAAAGAAGAAGAACAACAAAGAAACCCTGTAAACACTCGTGGATCTGTGCACAGGTCAGCAAGTCGCTTCAAATAATTGTTCATTTTAGCTTTGCTCGGAAAGGTTAGCATGCATATCATGTGCCACGAACGCCTTGAACATTTATGACATTGAAAGAAAGACGAAGAAAACAGTTTAACCAACGCATTTTGTTCCCATGAATACAATGTTTGACCTAAAGTGCGAAAGCTCTTCAGGTGAAGAGGAAGAGACGGAGGGAGGAGAGTCCAGTTTAACAGCACAGATATCCAGATGTGCGAATGTATCCTCAGCGGATTTAGACGAATTAGAGCACAACCGGAACGAATCTAGTACTGTAAAGCAAACAGTATGGGCTGTGAACTGTTTTAAAGCCTGGTTACGTGAAAAGCAGCTGTCGATCGACTTTAAAACCGTCGAGAAGTCGGATCTAAACCCGGTGCTGCGCGAGTTTTATGGCTCTATTCGGACGAGCAAAGGAGAGTTGTACGGCATCAGCAGCTACGTCGGGCTTCGAGCTGGACTGAATCGGTTCATCAATGAACCTCCCCTCAACCGTGTGTGGAATCTGATGCAGGACACCGAGTTCAGGGCCGCCAATAATGTTTTCAAAGGCGTCGTTAAGCAGATCCGACGCTCCGGTAGAGATATAACAGCACATTACCCCCCGATTTCACCTGAGGACCAGCACCTACTGAAGCATTCTCCTGCACTGGACCCTGGCAACCCGAAAGGGTTATTAAACAAGGTCTGGTACGATATCCAGTTACATTTCGGACTCAGGGGTAAGGAGGGCAACCGACACCTGCAGCCAGACGCGTTTGCTCTGAACCGAGACCAAAACGGATTCAAATACTTCACGATGACATTACACGAGGACACGAAAAACATGCAGGAAAAGGACAAGAAAAACCGCAGGGCTATGTATGAAGAGCCCGGCAATCCGCTGTGCCCAGTCGCATCTCTGGAGAAATATCTGAGCAAAATTCCCGCCGACGCAAAAGCGCTGTATCTGCAGCCCAAAAGGATGTATGTGATCACCGATGAGATGTGGTATACTCCACTTCCATTGGGAGTCAATTATCTGTCCCAAATGCTGCCCAAAATATGCAAAGAGGCCGGCACGAGAACGATATACACTAACCACAGTCTGAGGCTCACTGCGATTCAAAGACTGACTGAGTCGAGGGAGATCATGGCGGTGTGTGTGAGGTATGTTTAGCCTGAAAACAGTGCAAAACGTTCAGAATATAAACAATAGTGGGTCTTCTCCCGACACTCCAAACACTGTCACCAAATTTGTAGCCATAAAAAGTGAGTTTCTGGCGTAGAATGATTATATTTCATATAACAGCACTGGGCCTGGAACGTCTCACTCTGTCTATTGTTTCTAGGCAACACAGTCACAACGAACGTTGCACTGGAACGTTTTTATCACCTCCTTTGACTTATTTTGCTTATTTTTAAGCTAGTTTTACTTGAAAGGCAAATAAAGTACTTACTTAAAGAAATTATTCGACATTAAAAATGATAATTCACTCAGAAATGAATATTCTGTTATCATTTACTCATCTTGTTCGTTCTTCAGTGGGACACAAAAGATTATATTTTGAAACAGTATTGTTCTGGACCCCATTGACTTTCATTGTATGGACAGCAGTTAAAACATTCTTCAAAATATCTGTTTTTGTGTTCCACAGTCTTACAGGTTTGGAATGACATGAAGTTGAGTAACTTTTGACAGAACTTTCATTTTTGGGTTAACTATTTCTTTAAATACCTGTTTATAAAACTGTCATTTAAAAACAATATGGGACCCTGGAGCACAAAACCAGTCATAAGGGTCAATTTTTTGAAACTGAGAATTATACATAACCTGAAAGCTGAATAAATAAGCTTTTCATTGATGTATGGTTTGGAATCTGGAATCTGAGGCTGCAAAAAAAAAAAAAAATCAAAATATTGAGAAAATCGTCCTTAAAATTTGTCCAGATGAAGTTCTTAGCAATGCATATTACTAATCAAAAGTTAAGTTTTGATATATTTTTGGTAGGAAATTTACAAAATATTTTAATGGAACGTGATTTTTGGCATAAAAGAAAAATCAATAATTTTGACCCATACGATGTATTGTTGGCTATTGCTACAAATATACCCTTGCTACTTATGACTGGTTTTGTGGTCCAGGGTCACGTATCACATTGACAATTGTGCTGGTGTACTAGATTGTGATAATAGAGTATCTTGTGAAAACTCTGTTTTTAAATTATTTGTGCAAAGTAAAAACATGACTTTGTAAAGCGCTCTTTATTAGCAGTGTCTAATACCCATTCTCCAGATGTACCAAATATAAGCGTTTTAGTCTTGTTGTTATAATGGAACTATACTGCTCATAACTCAGGCAAAATCACAGAACTTACTTCCGCTTATATACGCTGATCCGACTGCAGTAAACGCAGACAGGTGGAGAGATACAGGCAGTGAAACTTTCCAGTGTTGTTATACCAAATATTAGCACTCTTGCAAGTAGTAATTAAACAAGTCATGTTTAAATATCATTAAGATAATAAATATGAAAAGTGCAATTATGATAGTGTTCTCTTGCAGTGTTCCAGTTGAGATTAACACTCAGTGGCAGCTGCAGCAGCAGCCAGAATCCACTCCATACTCCCCCAGCAGTGAACTGGACTCCAGCTCTGCCAGACAGGAGAGTCCCGTGAGCAGCCACAGTTGGGTGAAACAGGAACCAGAGCCTGAAGCCATCCAGGGGGAAAATATGAACTCCGAGGCTGCCACTGATGCTGGGAAGGACAAAAATCTGAACAGTGCTGTCACTAGTACGGTATTGTTTCATTTCCTGAGAATCAGTGAGCTCATTGGGATCTCCATTTTTCACTGATGAGATATAAATTTCTTTTTCTTAGCATCAGTACCTTCGATGGAGGGTTTACCCAGTAGTGTTATGCTGACAATCACCAAACTTCAGTGCCTACTGGAGAGCAAACAGGAGAGGATTGAAGCTCTGGAGAGACAGGTGCAGGACCTACAGGAGGATCGCAGGTTCCTCCGCTCACAGATCGAGAACCTCACTGGCGCTCGCTTGGTTTCGGTGCCTGAAGGTGTGGTGGAAAAACATCTGAACACCTGTATTGTTGAATGAGATCTGTATTATAATGAATTTTAGAGTTACCTTTTGCAGTAAAGCTTTATTAAATTTTTTTTTTTAGGATTTTGTGTTAGCACAAAATGTTTTTACATTTCATTATGAAAACAAAACCATATTAAATTGCAGTGTTTGTATTTCATTTAGTCACTTTTACATTTAAAAAATGAAGTGTTGCAAAATTGTAGTAAAAAATTTTGTTAATAGAACTATACACAATTTCTCCCTTTTGCAAAAAAAAAAAAAAAAAAAACAATAAATAAAAATAAAAGGTAAATAAAAACTAAAGGTTGCATGACAGTATATAGATAAGGTTATGAAAATGTTTTTTTTTTTTTTTTTTTTAAAGAATAGTTGTGATAATTGGGATTTTATTTGATTTTTTTAACTGATTTTTTTCATTCCATGTTTTAAAGTATTATTAGCTGAAATGATGAACCAATGAATTTTGTAGTTGATGTGCTATTTCCTGTTACAATGATACTTGCTCATGTGCTCTTGTTTACTATTATTCTCTGTTGCTGCAGCGAGCACATCAGTGTTCTCTCAGTCCAGGTCAAGGAAAAGGCGACGTAAAAGCTCGTCCAGTTCATATGTCGAAGATGAGAGCATTACTGATGAATCTTCATCTGAAGAGTCCAGCAGCGTCAGAAAAAAAAGACGCCAAAGGAAGAAAGGAAAGAGAGGTACTTGACAAGTAGCACTTTAACATTAGCAGTTTTGTATCTGGATTGTTCATAAATTTGCCTTAACTGTACAAGATCTCTTATAAAAAGTAATACACTTTAGCATACATTTAAAAAGAATACCTGTAAAACATAATATCCTTTAAAAGAGTATAATGAAGTGTAAACGGAATGTAATATTTTTGGACACTTGCAATGTTAATTGAAATTAAATGAAAATGTGTTATGTTAAGTTTATATGAAATGCAATTATTTGAACTTTATAGTTTTTTTTTTTTTAATTTATTTTTTTATTGACCCACTTAAAGGGATAGTTCACCCAAAAATGAAAATTCTATCATTACTTACTTATCCTCATGTTGTTCCAAACCTGTAAGTTCATCCTCGGAACACAAATTAAGATATTTTTGATGAAATCTGAGACAGTTCTGTCCCTTCATAGACAGCAAGGGAACTACCACAGTCAAGGCACAGAAAGTTCTCTTGCTGTCTATAGAGCAGTGGTCTCAAACTCAATTCCTGGAGGGTCACAGCTCTGCAGAGTTTAGCTCCAACCAGCTTCAAATCACACCTGCTTGGACGTTTCTACTAATCCTGAAGACCTTGATTAGCTGGATCAGGTGTGTTTGATTAGGTTTGGAGCTAAACTGTGCAGAGCTGTGGCCCTCCAGGAATTGAGTTTGACACCAATGCTATGGAGGATCAGAAAGCTCTTGGATTTCATCAAAGATAACTTAATATGTGTTCCGAAGATGCCGGTCTTACAGGTTTGGAACGACACGAGGGTGAGTATTTAATGACAGAATTTTAATTTGTGGGTGAACTAACCCTTTAAGTACACTTTATAGTTACTGTTGTCTTGAAATATGGTTAAATTGCACTGAAATTGTAACAGTAAATTGTATGGACACGCAGTTATGGTAAACTAAAACATAGTTTAATGTATTTTCTATTGAAAAATGTCATGTATTTTAACATTTGTAATAACACATTTATAACAATGGAGTTGCAATCTAGGGCGTCTAAAATATATTAACTTTAAATTTAGCATTGAATAACTCTACAAGTGCTTCTCACATGCTTTAGTATTTTATTTAACAAATCAAGTTTACTACTTTAAAAATTTATTTAAAATTCCTTTAAACTAAAACTTTTAATTTGATTAATTTTTACGGAAGATAGTGTTTTAACAGTTAACGTGTAATAGTTAACATATATATATATATATATATATATATATATATATATATATATATATATATATATATATATATATATATATATATATATAGCTTAAATTAAAACGGGCAAATTTGAAATTGATTTTTGCATTTCAATCTCTTCCCAACAGGGTGTGTTCCTCATTGTGACTAGGTCTTGATCCGCCTTTATCAAGAAGAAGAGCATGAATAGGGCTTTCTGCCCAAGTGCGTCACTGAAGTTCACAGGGCCCGGGACAGTTTTTTACGAGCGAGTGTCCATAGGGCCTTTCGCACCGCTTTAGTTCCAGAACTAAAAGTACAGTACTGAAGTACTGGGACGATTTTGTGCGAACTATTTCCCAGTACCATTTAAAGGGTTGCATTCGCACCGACAGTGGGTACTAAGAAGTGACGTCATTTGTACGTGGCGTTCAACAACGTAAACAAAGAAGAACAACGTTAACAACAGGAGGATGGAGGATGCTGTGATCGGAGCTGTGTTTTTGTTGTGTCTTGTGGGTTTCACAATAATGGACTTGAAATTTCGACGTATACGTCAAGCAATTGAAAGAACGGAAAGGAGGACTAAAAGAATCTCCAACGACAACTTGCAGTGTTAGATTTCATTGATGCTGATAGAAGCACAAAACGCTGTAGACGAAGTCTTCAGGTAAAAGCCATTTATAAATGCTCTCAGTATGATACAATGTTTACACAGTATATGTTTACACGGTGTTTTAAATCATGGCGGGTGAGGGCGTTTTCGTACTCGTTTAATTAAAATTTGCCAATTAGCGTACACTTACGTCGCGGATAGTTCCTAAAACTGTTTTAGACCCTACTCTGAAGTAGGAGCTAATTTAGTTCCTCCAAACTGAGTTCCTGGAACTAAAACCGTTCCTAGTTCCCGCGGTGCGAACACGCCAAAAAGTGGGTAGTTACACAATTAGTTCGGGTACTATGAAAAGGTTCCTGCGGTGCGAAAGGCCCTCTTATGACCAGGAGTACAGTAGCCTATACCATAAAGGACCTAATTTGGGCCCTCTGTCATGGCCTGAGACAGCGCTCCTGGTTGAACCCTCCCTGACAACATCCCCAACATGGCCCTCATCGTAGAACTGCACCAGGTTGCTAACAAATCTGTTCGTCTGCTGGGTCTGATCAGGTCTTGCGAGGAAACATAAGTCAGCTACGCCCAGCAGTGTGTCCTCTCTCCACAGCAGAGCAGTTCAGTTTGTAATTCAACAACCCAGAAAAGATTTATCAAATCTGAGCTTTGCTTAGGTGGGGTTTTGATTACATATGAGAGTGGTTATCTTGTTTCTTTAATAACGTAAGTTAGTAATTAAAATTTGACAAATGTAAACTTACATTCATATGTAAGTATGTCTCTTTGAACATATGTGAACAATGATTTTCATTTGAAAACTGCTATTCTGAAATCCATCAGTAAAACCCTAACACCCTGATGAAGTCTTCCGGGTTGACCTACCAATCGATATCACAACTGAACAGCTCTTTTTTTGCTGATGAAGCCCTTGCATAAAGGAGGGAGCGGATGAGAGCTTCTGGAGAGCTGGCCTAGCACTGCTATAAAACCAAGAGCATTCTCCATGACTGAACACTAGAGGTCGCTCTAATACCATTGTTGAGTGAAAATGGTGCTGGAAGGAAATAAAGCAGTGAGTGACATTTGAAATGTGTTGTGATGCATATAATGTATCTCTTAACTCTCACTAGTTTTATTACTGTGTACTGTGTGTATGTCTCTTTGAAGTTTTAAGTGCTTTGTGTAATAAATGCAGATCACTTAGAGCTGTTTTACCCCCTTTTTTTTTCAATCTTAAGTTGCACATATTGTTGTGTGCAGCAGCTGAGAAACAGACCATTCAGTCCACTCAAGAAGCACAGATTGTTTTGGCATGTATGTTTGAGATTATCATTATATGTGTTCGTTTACAGAAATCTCTACCAAGGTTATATTCTCACACAATGTCACCGTGTTTCTTTATGTCAGGGTTCTATGGGCAGTTGTGGCCTAATGGTTAGAGAGTCGGACTCGTAACCCACAAGGTTGAGAGTTTGAGTCTCAGGTCCGGCAGGAATTGTAGGTGGGGGGAGTGAATGTACAGCACTCTCTTCCACCTTCAATACCACAACTGAGGTGCCCTTGAGCAAGGCACCCAACCCCCAACTGCTCCCCGGGCACCGCAGCATAAATGGCTGCCCACTGCTCCGTGTGTGTGTGTTCACTGCTGTGTGTGTGCACTTAGGATGGGTTAAATGCAGAGCACAAATTCTGAGTATGGGTAACCATACTTGGCCTCACGTCACTTTCATTTTCAAGTTCCACTGTCCTATAGAGTTTAGCTTCAATCTGAATCAAATATCCCTGAACAAGCCAATCCAGAGGTCTTCAGGGATTGCTAGAAAATGACAGGCTGGTGAGTTGGATCAGGGTTGGAGCTGAACTCTGCTGGACAGTGGCCCTCAAGAGCCAGAGTTCAAGAACACTGCTTGTGGTTTTTATGTTTGAAACATTTGTTTTCATTCTGTCATTCATTTTTAAATGTTTGAAAATGCCTGTCTGCCAAGTTATTTAACAATTAAAGAGATTTTAGCTATGTTTCTAACTTAGTGAACATGCTCTCTAAAACCGATGTCTTCAACCCTGCTCCTGTGACCCACTGTCACAGTCAAGTTTAGCAACAAACACACACCTGAAGCAGCTCTTCAGGATCACTTGAAAATAACAGGCAGGGAAAATTCTATCTATCTATCTCTCTCTATCTATCTGTCTGTCTGTCTAAACACACATTTCATTGGTACAACCTACTATTCAGTTATTAAAAGTTACTTACTTTGAACCTATTCAGACAGTAATGTTGACCAGGTCAAGACCTCAGTTCACGCATACTGTAATGAGCTCCCTTTTCGGCTATTTGATCATTATGATTTGATCCTGGGATGCGTTTCTCAAAAGTAGCTGTTGCAAGCTCGGTCGTAACCAACGGAGTTAAAAACAACTTGCGACCATAGTTGATACTTTTGGGAAACGCATCCCTGGACGGTTCTCGGTTGAGCGGTTGACTCGAGGACCGTACTGATTCGTGAAGGAAGCGTTCAGTCCGGTTGTGAACCAGTTTAACTAATTACTTGAGTATAACCGGCAAAAAAAAAAAAAAAGTGTAGTTGGTGTAACCATGCTTAAATAATTAAAAAGTATAAGAGAAAAAAGTCTATGTAAAGGCATACATTTTATTATTTTTTTTCTGTTAAGCAGTTTGGCATAATATTTATTATAATTTCTTTGAAACAAGTAGTGAAGCTGTTCTGTGTGGTGTAACCAGAGCCCCTCCCCCCATCTCTGGTGTAACCGACGTGTAGGAAGGCGTGCTGCTGTCATGTGACCGTGAAACAGGAAATGGTGTCTCAGAGACGAACCCTTCAAATCTTCATGGCTGTGTGTCAAGGTTAGTATGTCTTTCCAAATAATGTATAATTTCATCGTTTTATAACGTAGTAAAGTTTGCTAATGGTCACATATCGTCTGCTGGAAATCTTTGAAGGTTCATGAATCATGGTACTTTTTTTAGACAAATGTGGAAACTGAAATGTCAAGTGGTGTAACCAATCACTCCATTTGACACACGCACTGCAAGATCTAGCACACTAACTACGGTGATTTCCTGATGCTGAAAATGTAATTTGAGTTCCTAGCCATGTTGTTTTTAGATGTTATCATCATGTTGTCAGCTGTTGTGTGCTTTGTATGACATATAAACACTTTAATCCATAGTTAAATTCATCAAATATTGTGTGCATAGTTACACTAATTCTTCTAGATCGGTTTAGATTGGAAGTGGAATTTTACTATGATATAAAATGTAAATTAATTGCAAGAGCAATTCTACAGTTATGTGGAGTCTGCATTTAATACAACTGAAGTCTACTTATAAACAATACTGATTTGATCACTCACTTCAACACAGGCATCTATTAAAACTAGACTGCAAAAAGTACATTTTTGTATATAGTAATATAACTGTTATTACAATTGTTAAACTGTAAGTCTAACTAACATTAAGATACAACACAGCCTAGTTTAAATGCATATCCCTTTTGTAACATATTCTTTCCACATATATACATAATTATTGTATTGTAACAAGCTTTATTTTTGTTTTTGTTTTTGTTTTTTTTTCATTTATAGATGCCACTATCAAACAATGAGAAATCGGCTCGGCATAGAGCAAAGGTGAATGCTGATCCTGTTGCCAGGGCCAGATACCTTGAAAGAAGAAGAGAGAGGTGTTTGATTTTTATTCCACAGATGAACTTAAATTCTAATAG
Organism: Tor tambroides; assembly: GCA_021397915.2. NCBI lineage: Eukaryota > Metazoa > Chordata > Actinopteri > Cypriniformes > Cyprinidae > Tor > Tor tambroides. The sequence goes on along the minus strand of JAFVLL020029058.1, from coordinate 34,947 downwards.
CAAAAATTCAGTTATATTTAAAGCTACATTATTATTAAAAACAATAGTGCTTTTATATGAATGTTAAATATTACATTTTAGTGTTTGCTAAAACACTTTCTTTTTGTTTCAAATTCTTAGTTATCAGCGAAGAAAAAAAGAGGGAAAGACTAAACATCCTCCAGTAGCTGAACTCTCTAAGGCGAGACAGGAGGAATTGAGGCAGAAATGGAGACATTACCAGAGAAGTCGCAGAAGCAAGATTCGGAATTTACCACTGCAATGCTCGTATGGGCCTTCAGCCTGTTTAATTGTTTGCAAACCTGATAACCATTGGTTTATAGCGTTTTTCATCTTCCTAGTATGAACTTGTTTTGGACAATTTGAAAGCCAGTTATAATTACAAAAAAACTGGAGTTAGCAAATTGGAAGAGAACAATCACTGGTGTCATAAATGTGACCCTGGATCACAAAACCATAAGGGTCAATTTTTTAAAATTGAGATTTATACATCATCTGAAAGCTGAATATATAAGCTTTCCATTGATGTATGGTTTGTTAGGATCGGATAATATTTGGCCGAGGAACAACTATTTGAATATCTGGAATCTGAGGGTGCAAAAAAATCAAAATATTGAGAAAATCGCCTTTAAAGCTGTCCAGATGAAGTTCTTAGCAATGCTTATTACTAATCAAAAAGGAAGTTTTGATATATTTACAGTAGGAAATTTACTAAATATCTTCATGTCTTCTTCACTAAATATCTTTACTTAATGTCCTAATGATTTTTGGCATAAAAGAAAAATCAATAATTTTGACCCATACAATGTATTTTTGGCTATTGCTACAAATATTTCCCAGCGACTTAAGATATTAATATTCTCATTATCCACTGTGTAGTGAATATGTATTATAATTATTGTAAGAAAATAACATGGAACCACTTGACTAACTAAATTTTTAAACATCTTATAACCTTGAAAAGTCATTTGTTAACACATGAATGAAATCTTTTTTTTTTCTGGAATAATGTGCATATATAAATTATGCACAAAAATACCAATATTAAGAACATACATGGAGTCAGCTTTGATTTCATGTTGATTTTAAAGATATTATTAGTTAAGTAATATATAAAAATGGAATTATGCCATGATTGTCATATGATATTGTCTTCCTGCAGCTCTCAGGTTGAGATGAATGCCCAATGGCTGCAGGATTTTGCTCCATACTCTCCCAGCAGTGAAGTTGACTCCAGCTCTGCCACACTGGAGAGTCCTGTGAACAGCTATAGCTGGATAAAACAGGAACCAGAGACTGTAGTAATCAAGTGGGACAATATAAACACACTGCCAGCTGCCACTGAGACAGAGCAGGACAACACTCCGAGCAGTGCCACTGCAACCTCCAGTACGTGATTTGTTATTTACTGAGAATCAGTGTTAATTAGCTCATTAGCATCTCCAAAACACAATGATAGAGAAGACATTTAGGTATTGTCAGCAGTGATGTGATTGGTACAGTTTTGTCATTAAACAGAGGGTTATTTGTTCGAATCCTATCCAGGCAATTGAGTTGTCAGTTAGAGAAGTCTTCTCTTCTTCAGGAACAAATACATGTACAGAGACAAATCATCATGTTTTTCTCTCTTTCTCAGCAGTGAGACCTCCGATCATGGAAGATTTACCCAGCAGTGTTATGCTGACCATCACTAAACTTCATTGTCTGGTGGAGAGCAAACAGGAGAAGATTGAAGCTCTGGAGAGACAGGTGCAGGACCTACAGGAGGATCGCCGGTTCCTCCGCTCACAGATCGAGAACCTTACCAGTGCTCTCTCTGTTCATGTCTGTCGAGGGATTTCAGATGAAACGACTGGAAAAAGTTAATTGGAAAGTGTTTATGTTAGAGCATAAACTGTAACTGAATGGACTCTTTATGTTCAAACGTGTTATTTTATTATTGTTATTAATTTATGTGAATGAGTTTTAAACAATTATGTATTAGGTATTCAATATTTTTATAAAATTATTTTATTATTAATATCATTATTATTAGTAGTAAGGTCATTTACGCGCACGGGAAAATGTATTCACCCTCATGTCATTTCAAACCTGTATGACTTTCTGGGGACCATAAAATGTCTTTATCTTTTGCTGCTAAAGTTGTGGTCACATTTACTACTGTTTAGCAAATTTTCTCTGGCAAAATCCAGTGATTTCAGTAGCAGCCATGGCTGTTCTTTATGGATAGGTCGGGTGGTTTATTCTTAAGTCAGAAAGTGAGATGGTTGTATCTCACTTTATATCTCAAAAGAACATCCAACAAAAAATAATAATACAAACAAGCCAAAATAGCCTATAAATAATTTGTGTTTTGTTAAATAACCTAGTTCGCTATGCTCTCTTGGGGCCTGTTTCATAAAACACGTTTACCAAATAAGCCAGGTTTATTTCAGTTAGTCTGACTTATTGTCAGTTGATTTGGTTCAAAATAAGTCAGACTAATTGAAATAAGCCTGGCTTATTTGGTAAACGTGTTTTATGAAACAGGCCCTGGGTAACCTTTTTTTTTTTTTTTTTTTTAGGAAAGAAGAAACAGCATTATTGCTAACACAGATGAACCACATGAACATTTTTATGCTGTAGGCCTTTTATTTAGGTTACTACTATTGAGTAATCACTAGTGAACTCCAGGCCTGAACACTAGAGGGCACTCTGATACCATTGCTGTTTGAACATCCTGCTTGAGTTTTGTGTGTCAGGAGGTGCATTTGAGCCGTTCAACCTTTTATTATATGCACAAAAGAACTAATTTTGGAGGAGAGTGGGAGGCTGGACAAAAAACACAATATTAAAGGGATAGCTCTATGGTGGCCGAGAGAGCTCAACGCGCTGCAACTTCAGAAAACACATGTAAATAGAAAAAGCACCAGCAAATCAAGAAAACATCTTCATCAATTTGACAGCAGGGGCCTGTTTCATAAAACAAGTTTACCAAATAAGCCAGGCTTATTTCAGTTAGTCTGACTTATTTTGAACCAAATCAACTGGCAATAAGTCAGACTAACTGAAATAAACTTGGCTTATTTGGTAAACTTGTTTTATGAACCAGCCCCCAGGTGCTGTAAATGCTCACAACACAAACATTTAAAGAAATGCACTGTATTTGGTTGTGTTGTGAGCATTTGCAACGCGTGCGTTGTCAAACTGATGAAGTTGTTTCCTTAATTTGCAGTTGTTGTTGTTTTTCTGTTTGCAGTGCGTTTCTTTATTTGGTTGTGTTGTGAGCATTTGCAGCGCGTGTGTTGTCAAATTGACGAAGTGATTTTCTTCATTTACAGGTGTTTTTTTTCCTATTTGCAGCACATTGAGCTCTCTCGGCCACCATATAGTTCGCTCAAAAATAAAAGTTCTGCCAACATTTACTCACCCTCATGTCTTTCTAAACCTGCATGATTGAAACGTAACACAGAATTTTGAAAGTTTTGGCTCCATTGATTTACGTTGTATTAAAAAAAAAAAAGCCTCGGCTTTTCACAAAATACGTTCCACCACAGGTAAAAAAAAAAAAAAAAAGTCATACAGTTTTGAAACAACATGAGGGTGAGTAAATAATCACAGAATTGTCATTTTGGGCAGACTATCCCTTTAAAGGTAGGATAGGCTATTTTTTTTTTCTAGAAATATTTTTTTTTGTTATACTAGTTTAAGTCTCTTCACATCCTGATAGCAATCAACAATTAAAGTGGTCTTAATATAAATATCTTCTGTAGAGTGGCTCAGGCCCATAAAATGTTTGTCCAATCATTGTATTCGGTTTGAATGGATGTCCTATCTCACTTGTGTCAGTGTCAGCCTATGTATTTGCATAACTCTGCGCAGCCAATCGCGAATGTTTTGGGCGTGGCTACTGTCGCAGGCTGAGCCAGAGGGTGTTTAGCTGGTGTTTTGTTGAAAGAGAAATTCATTTTCCTTCACAGAAGTGCAGACAAAATTTGAAGACTTGCCAAAATACACAGATAGAGACAATGGGGTAAAACACGGGTAAACACTAGCGGTGTTTTTACACGATGGAGGCATTTGATTGTCCGGGTTTCAGTCAAAACAATGAACTTGCGAAGTTTCTTCTCGACAGGTAAGCCTTCAAGTTAAAAGTATTCCTAATATGTTGGACCTTTCATTAAAACATAGTTCCTATGTTCTACATTTGACTTTGTTTACCTTTGACCCGGACTTAAACAAATGCAAATCGAGCATGAACATAATAATTATAGCTTAAATAAACTAAACAAGGTTGAAATAACCATAAGCCATTTCAGTATATGTTGTGTGAAAATATATATATTTTTTTACAAAAAGTTTTTTACAAAAATATTTTTTATAAGTTGTGGCTGGAATGCTGTATTGACCAATCAGTTTCCAGGACCACATCCATTTTTTTTTATTCTGTATAAAGATATCATACTTGTGATTTTATTTTATTTTTTATTTATTTATTTTTTTCCTGTGGTGGTTGTTTCCTCTCTGGAGGTCTATAAATAGCTGATGTCTTCACCAGCAGAATGAGCCCCAGATGAAGGTTCTTGCGAGCGTGTCTTTGGGCAGCAGGAAGTGACAGTGCGGCGTGTTTTCACTGGTTTCCTGCTGTTTTCTGTTCAAGTGGAGTGACAAATTAGCAGTGCAAAGCCATTATAGGGCTCCGCTGTGGCTGTTTATCTTTCTGTGGGACTCTATCTTTGTCATTCACACACTTTTTCTCGGCTTCCTGTCTGTCTTTCCTCCCAGTTTGTCTCTTTCTCTCTTTTTTTTACCAACAAAGCAGCGATTGCTGATTGCTAGTAAGGCCTCCCATTGCAGTCATTTTTGATGGTATGACTTCCGATACATAAACAAGCTGAGAGTGTGTCCACCTGCTGTCCTTTCAAAGCAGACAGCTGTGGTTCTCTTGTAGACGGCTGAAGGTACCAGAGGGTCTCGCTGAAGGGGGCGCCATGCTTTGAACCTAATGGAGCCTGAAGCATCATAACTGACGTGACTGGAATGAGGGCCGAGCGCAGCAGCTGCGGCGGTTTCATGTGAGCTGAATGTGTGGCAGGTGCAGTGGCATGCTTTTGAGCCAGAGTTCACCGTCCTTCCTCATGAATCTGCCCTTATGTAAGAATCCAAATGCTTGATGAATAGAGAGCACCTGCAGGCTTATTTGACCAGATGACCAGTCATGACTGCTATATATATATATATATATATATATAGGGAATGGTAATCTATCAGATTGATGTGGGAACATGTTTTCAGCCAGAAGCATTTTTCAGAACTGCCTCCCAAATTTCATTTTCTACAATCATAACAGTTATATGTTGAATATGACAGAAACCAATCAGATATTTTTTACATGAGAGTAGTGGAACTAGAACTTTCCAACATTGTTGTTGTGATGGTGCTACTCCTTCAGTGTAAGTCTCTTTCAGGGTAAGCATACTAAAAGTATAATTTTATAACATTAAATTTGATGAAATAATATGAAATGGTCTGATATTACACTATATTGCCAAAAGTATTGGGTCGCCCCCTTCTAATGAACTGGTTTGACTACTTTAGTAATTTCCGTGAGTACAAATCTTAATGTTAAAGCATATAATGATATTCTAGGAAATTGTGTGCTACTAATAGCAACAGTTTGGACAGGACCCTTTTCTATTCTAACATGACAATGGCTCTGTGTATAACGCAAGGTTCAAAAAGAAAATTGATTCAGTCAGTGTGGAAGAACTTGACTGGTCTGCATAAACCAAGTCCTAATCCCAGTTGAACACCTCTGGTGTGACTGTAAATGCAGACCTTGAGCCAAAAACTCATCACCAAACACCAATGACTTGTACTA
>JAFVLL020029058.1:0-28989 GCA_021397915.2 Tor tambroides | reverse complement strand
TTGTGATGTTTTTATCAGCTGTTTGGACTCTCATTCTGATGGCACCCATTCACTGCAGAGGATCCATTGGTGAGCAAGTGATGTAATGCTAAATTCTTTTATCTGTTGATGAAGAACCAAACTCATCTACATCTTGAATGGCCTGAGGTTGAGTAATTTTTCAGCATATTTAAAATTTTGGGTGAACTATTCCTGTAAGTCATTACTATATGCAAACACAGAATGGGTGCATTGTGAACAAAGCCAAACTGCCATGGTAAAATACAACAATATTAGAGTTTCCAGTTTTGATTATTTGTATAGTAATGCTACAGTGCTCATTGGTTAACACTTCCTATCTAACCCATAGTGAGGTGTGCTAAGAACCCTGAGCTATACTTTGCCAGGAAGCTGAATGCTGCTATGAAAGGTGCTGGAACTGATGAAGACACTCTCATCCGTATCATTGTGTGTCGCTCAGAGGTATAATACCACTTATCTTATCAAATCACCTCTCAAAAAAACAAAATCTTACTGAACACATACTTTGAATGGTAGTGTACTTTTGAATGAAAGGTCGAACACATTGCATTGTGGGATATTACACATGATGCAAATGTAGGAGGTCCTCCTAAATCACAGACACTGATATTTAGCATGAAGTATGTTGTATACTGCATGAAGAATGCTGTTCTGTTATTACACAGAGGTTAGATTAGACCATCTTATAAACAAACAACCTATAATGGACACTCTTCTGTTTGAATAGATTGATCTGGAGACCATTAAAGACATGTACCTGGAAAAATATGATGTGTCTCTGAAAGACGCCATCAGCTCGGAATGCGGTGGAGATTTCAAGCGCCTTCTGCTGGCCATCCTTCACTAAGAGAAACCCAATCTGAGTGCTTACCATGGACCAAGGAGGTTGTCACTATAGTCCCAATCAAGGCAAACTAACATGACTCATTTTCTGTCCTGTTGTCTGTAAACATGTTTTTATAAAGCTTAGTTTAAAGTGGAGAATTAGTAACACAACCTTCAAGTACAATATATTTAATATGAATGTTTCATTACATTGTGCAATGATATATTCCGTATATATGATGATGCATAAAACCACTCAAAAGTCTCATGACTTTCTGTTTGTCCTCACAAGCAGAAACATGTATTTGTGTCCAGTTTCTGTGACATTCCTTATTCTTGAGGCAAAATTGGCCAGTTGAATTTAAGTGGAGTCTTGTGGTTTCCAGGGTTACAAGAGAAAATTGTTACATTATGACGATTAGAAGTTGAGAAGTTAGAACATAAATAATACAAAGCCAGCATTTTTATTTTCGTGATACGCCAGTATTTTTCCACACTAAATCCTCACAGTTTTACTGTTTCAAAATGTGCATGACAATGTGAATTCTGAATAATCATGTGAATGACTTTGTGAAGCATGTAGATGCAAAATGCGAAATTTGTCCACTTGTGGTAAAATATCTGGATTATTGAAACAGTTTTTACTCACCCAATTAGTATATGTTGTAATAACTAACACAATACTAAAGTATTTATATTATTTACATGGAATATTTCAATATAACTTACAGTATATTTTAATATATCTGTAACACAAAAATACAGGCAGAGTTCTGCTGTTCCCCCAAAAATGTATGTTATCAGATTAATATGAAGAACATTCCCACATTCACTATACTGTGTAGGCCCATGTGTGATTGTATAACTTACTGTTTGAAAAATGACTATTTAAATGAAACATAGTTTGAATAAACATGAGATGCAGGAATCTGGAGTAGTATGTTCTGTATTAATACAGCTGTATTTCCCTAAAGAAATTAACATAAAATAAAGCAGTGCAAAATTCCTGGATGACTAGCATTATTTTTGGGACATTTTCTCTTTATTTACTTATTACTTAATTAAATGGATAAGCTTTTTGTTCTGTACATTTTCTGTAGCTTGTTTTTAATTGTAAGTCAGTTACCAAAGTTATAGTTATCCAAATATCAAAACAATTGTAAGTATTAAGTTGATATTGGCTTTCTGAGGCTTTCTGTTAGAAGTCTTTTCGATTAGGGTTGTTGGTTGTTTATATGATCTCAGACATATTTCGCTGAGAAAAGTCATAAAAAGAAAAGGAAGACAGAGGAAAAAAGTGAGACTAAAAGTGTCTTAAAAAGCATCTTAAGCGTCAGGACAAGTCAGTGGTTTCTTCCAAGGGGACCTAAATATTACATATTTAATAATGTTTTAAAATAAATCAAAACAAGCATTGAAATAAGGTAAAACAACTAAAAAAATCTAAAATTTCTTATTGTAACTCACATTTCAACATTTTTTTTCTTTGGAGAAGAAACGTCATGGACATTTTTTTATACAGCAGGCTTATGTAAAATAATTTTTCTAGATATGCCAAGCTATAATTAGCAGCAGCCTATATTTAATTATATTTAAACTTAAAAAAGAGTTGGATATACCTGAAGAATATTCCCCTTTTAATATTTCTATAATTCTGAAATTTAATTTAATAATTATTAGAGTTACTTCTTTTGATCCATGGACACTTGTTTCTGTAAACTTAAAAAAAGTTGCGAAAACAAAACGTTCTTATTACAGTAGATCAAAACAGCACCGTTTAAATAAGAAATTCAGAAGGCACCCAGAACGAGCATTGGCTAAACAGATTTTATTAATCTTCATTTGTTCTGCATGATTATGATAACATATCAGTGATAAAGTATAAATGTTACGTTAGCTAAAGTCATATAAAAGGGTATTTGCATAAACGGTTTGGATAGATAAGATCGCGCATGTTGCTTGTGCAGTAAACGGTAGGTGGCGGTATGTTTCTGCGGCGCTCCATCCGTTAGTATCTCAAAGAAGAAGATCAACAAAGAAATCATGAAAACACTCGCGGCTGTGTGTACAGGTCAGCAAGTCGCTTCAAATAAATGTTAGTATGTATGTCATGTAGCATGACCCTACGAACGCCTTGAACATTTATGACACTGAAAGAAAGAAGAAGAAAACAGTTCAACCAACGGATTTTGTTCCCATGAATATAATGTTTGACCTAAAGTGTGAAAGCTCTTCAGGTGAAGAGGAAGAGACGGAGGGAGGAGAGTCCAGTCTAACAGCACAAATCTCCAGGTGTGCGAATGTAACATCAGCGGATTTAGACGAATTAGAGCACAACCGGAACGAATCTAGTACTGTAAAGCAAACAGTATGGGCTGTGAACTGTTTTAAAGCCTGGATACGCGAAAAGCAGCTGACAATCGACTTTAAAACCGTCGAGAAGTCGGAGCTAAACCCGGTGCTGCGCGAGTTTTATGGATCTATTCGGACTAGCAAAGGAGAGTTGTACGGCATCAGCAGCTACGTCGGGCTTCGGGCTGGATTGAATCGGTTCATCAATGAACCTCCCCTCAGCCGAGCGTGGAATCTGATGCAGGACACCGAGTTCAGGGCCGCCAATAATGTTTTTAAAGGCGTCGTCAAGCAGATCAGACGTTCCGGTAGAGATATAACAGCACATTACCCCCCGATTTCACCTGAGGACCAGCACCTACTGAAGCATTCTCCTGCACTGGACCCTGGAAACCCAAAGGGCTTATTAAATAAGGTCTGGTACGACATCCAGTTACATTTTGGACTCAGGGGTAAGGAGGGCAACCGACACCTGCAGCCAGACTCGCTTGCTCTGAACCGAGACCAAAACGGATTCAAATACTTCACGATGACACTAAACGAGGACACGAAAAACATGCAGGAAAAGGACAAGAAAAACCGCAGGGCTATGTATGTAGAGCCTGGCAGTCCCCTGTGCCCAGTCGCATCTCTGGAGAAATATCTGAGCAAAATTCCCGCCGACGCTAAAGCGCTGTATCTGCAGCCCAAAAGGATGTATGTGGTCACCGATGAGTTGTGGTATACTGCAGTTCCCTTGGGAGTGAATTATCTGTCCCAAATGCTGCCCAAAATATGCAAAGAGGCCGGCACGAGAACGACATACACTAACCACAGTCTGACGCTCACTGCCATTCAAAGACTGACTGAATCGAGGGAGATCATGGCGGTATGTGTGAGGTATGTTTAGCCTGAAAACAAACACCATTTTTTTTTTAATCCGTAAAAAGTTTCTGGCATGGAATGCTTTTATTTCATATAACAGCATTGGGCCTGGAACGTCTCACTCTGCTTGTCTATTGTTTCTTGGCAACACACAGTCATAGAAACCAAGAACGTTGCACTGGAACGTTTTTTTTTTTTCCAGTTTGTATCACCTTCTTGAAGCCTGGTCTTATTTTGCTTATTTTGAAGCTAGTTTTACTCGAAAGGCAAAGATAAATCATACAATCTATGAGATAAACAAAATAAAGGACCTTGTGTCGGAAATAGAAATTATTCAAGTACTTATTCAGTATTCAGTATTCAAGTTATTCAGTACACATGCACGAAGTGTAAAACGAGAAGGGAAAAAGAAAAAAAGAAAGAAAAAAAAAAAACACGAAAATATCGCGGTTGTTGCATTCCTCTGCGGTTATGCTGGTCAATAGCGCGGTATTGCGATATTGCGGTTATCGCGACAGCCCTAGTAGCAGTTAAAACATTCTTCAAAATATGTTTTTGTGTTCCACGGAAGAAAGTCTTACAGGTTTGGAATGACACGAAGATGAATAACTGATGACAGAACTTTCATTTTTGGGTGAACTTTTTCTTTAAATACTTGTTTATAAAACTGTCGTTGTAAAGCAATATCACATTGACAACTGTACTGGTGTACTAGATTATGATAATAGAGTATCTTGTAAAATGGTGTTGATAAGAACAAGCGAGCAAAGTAAAAACGAGCTAAAACATTAAACTTCCACACAACTTCCTTCCACTCATATACTCTGATCTGAATGCAGCAAAAGTAGACAGGTGGAGAGATACAAAGAGTGAAACTTTTCAGTGCTGTTAATACCAAATACCAGCACTCCTGTAAGTTGTAATTAAGTCATGTATAAATGTATATCATTAAAATAGTAAATATGAAAAGTGCAATTATGATAGTGTTCTCTTGCAGTGTTCCAGTTGAGATTAACAATCAGTGGCAGCAGCAGCCGGAAGCCACTCCATACTCCCCCAGCAGTGAACTGGACTCCAGCTCTGCCAGACAGGAGAGTTCCGTGAGCAGCCACAGTTGGGTGAAACAGGAACCAGAGCCTGAAGCCATTCAGTGCGAAAATATGAACTCTGAGGCTGCTACTGATGCTGAGAAGGACAACAATCTGAACAGTGCTGTCACTAGTATGATATTCTCCTGAGAATCAGTGCCAGTGAGCTCATTAGGATCTTCATATTGACAGTGATTGAGGGAAGTATTTCTTTTTCTCAGCAGCGGTACCTTCGATGGAGGGTTTACCCAGCAGTGTTATGCTGACCATCACCAAACTTCAGTGCCTACTGGAGAGCAAACAGGAGAGGATTGAAGCTCTAGAAAGACAGGTGCAGGACCTGCAGGAGGATCGCAAGTTCCTCCGCTCACAAATCGAGAACCTCACTGGCGCTCGCTTGGTTTCAGTGCCTGAAGGTGCGGTGGTGGAAAAAAAAAAAAAAAAAAATCACTGACTTTATCTAAAACACCTTGCAAACTGTATTAAAATGAACTTTTGCATTAAAACCTTTTTATGATATTGTGTGTCAGCACAAAATTTTTTCACATCTCATAAGCAGTTTATATATATATATATATATATATATATATATTCAAAATGTTAATATAAAATTTTCATTATGAAAACCAAACCAGATCACATTGCAGTGTTTGTGGAGTATTTTATTTGGGGTTTAAAGTATAATCTTTACATTTAAGAGAAGTGTTGCAGAAATGTAGTGAAAAAAAAAAAAATATATATATATATATATATATATATATATATATATATATTTTAATGAAATAAAGACCAGTACAGTACAGCCAATACAGTTAGTGAAACATTTTATGTTTTGTAAAACACTTAAACTATGCACAATTTCAGTAGCAGTGAGCAGTGAACACACTGACAAAAGACAAGGTTTTTCTTAACACAGTATATTGATTGAACATTATGAAAATGTGTATGAAGTGAAGTGAAATGATGAATGAATGAATTTTGCAGTTGATGCTCTATTACCCGTTTCACTGGTGCTTGCTCATGTGCTCTATTATTCTCTGTTGCTGCAGCGAGCACATCGGTGTACTCTGAGTCCAGGTCATGGAAAAGGCGGCGTAAGAGCTCATCCAGCTCATATGTCGATGATGAAAGCATCACTGATGAATCTTCATCTGAAGAGTCCAGCAGTGTCAGAAAAAAAAGACGTCACAAGAAGAAAGGGAAGAGAGGTACACAACAAGTAGCATAATAGAGACATAAAACATAATAGAGTATACTTAAGTGTGAACTGAATGTAAGGTCTTTGGACACAATTAAATGAAAATGTTTTTTTATGTTAAGTTTATATGTGACCCTGGACCACAAAACCAGTCTTAAGTGTAAATTTTTCAAATTGAGATTTATACATCATATGAAAGCTGAATAAATAAGCTTTCCATTGATGTATGGTTTGTTATGATAGGACAATATTTGGCTTCAAAAAAATCTAAATATTGAGAAAATCGCCTTTAAAGTTGTCCAAATGAAGTTCTTAGCTATGCATATTACTTATCAAAAATGAAGTTTTGATATAATTACGGTAACAAATTTACTAAATATCTTCATGGAACATGATCTTTACTTAATGTCCTAATGATTTTTGGCATAAAAGAAAAATAGATCATTTTGACCCATGCAGTGTATTTTTGGCTATTGCTACAAATATACCCCAACAACTTAAGACTGGTTTTGTGGTCCAGGGTCACATATGAAGTGCAATTATTTGCACTTTTTTACCTACTTAAGTAGGACTTTAGTACATACAGTTGTGTTCAAAATAATAGCAGTCCAACATCACTGACCAGATCAATCACTGTTTTTGGTAGAAATTATATTTCTATATGGCAAATATTTTACTAGTAGGTGTGGTAGAGTAATAGAAAACCAATAGACCCAACAGTCGTGACATGCATGCTGTTGATTCTGTGTAACTGAATTATTAATTGAAAAGGGCATGTTCAAAATAATAGCAGTGTGGAGTTTAATTAGAGAGGTAAATCATTCTGTGAAAAAACTGGTGTCAAACAAGTGGCCCTTATTTGGGGACGAAGGCTGCAAATGTTGTACTGTGCATTTCTCTGAAAATCTGAGTAAAATGGTCGTTCCAGACATTGTTCAAAAGAATAGCTCACTTTGATTAAAATGTTGATTAAAGAGGAAAACATATAAAAAAGTGCAAAAAATGATAGGCTGCTCAGCTAAAATGATACCAAATGCTTTAAAATGGCAACCAAAAAGATGTGGAAGAAAACGGAAAACTACCATTCGAATGGATCGAAGAATAGCCAAAGACTCAGATGATCCAATGATCAGCTCCAGGGTGATCAAATAAAGTCTAAAGTTAACTGTGAGTACTGTAACAATTAGAAGATGCCTATGTGAAGCCAAGCTATCGACAAGAAACAACCGCAAAGTCCCATTGTTGAAAAAATGAAGAGGTTACAATTTTCCAAAGAACACATTGACTGGCCTAAAGAGAAATGGCACAATATTTTCTGGACTGATGAAGCAAGATTGTTCTTTTTGGGTCTAGGGGCCGCACACAGTTTGTCAGACAACCCCCAAATACTGAATTCAAGCCACAGTACACTGTGAAGACAGTGAAGCATGGTGGCGCAAGCATCATGATGTGGGGATGTTTCTCATACTATGTGTTGGGGCTATTTATCGCATTCCAGGGATCATGGATCAGTTTGAGTACATTAAAATACTTAAAGAGGTTATGTTGCCTTATGCCGAAGAGGAAATCCCCTTGAAATGGCTGTTTCAACAAGACAACAACCCCAAACACACCAGTAAGCAAGCAGCATCTTGGTTCCAGACCAACAAGATAAACGTTATGGAGTGGCCAGCCCAATCTCCAGACCTTAATCCAATAGAAAACTTGTGGGGTGACATCAAAAATGCTATTTCTGAGGCAAAACCAAGAAATGCAGAGGAATTGTGGTATGTAGTGCAATTGTCCCATGGGCTGGAATACCTGCCAGACTCCATGCAACACAGATGTGAAGCAGTTCTCAGAAACCATGACTATACAACTAAATGTTAGTTCAGTCATTCACAAGAAAGCTAAATCTTCAAGCAGTTTTCTGTTTATACAGTAAATGTTTGACTTTGTAAAGAAAAATGCAGACACTGCTATTTTTTTGAACAGCCTAATATTCCTTTTTCTTCACTTTCTGTAAAGTAATAACAAATTTTCTAAAGTTTTCTTCATGTTATGATTCAGAATAGAATGTGCAGTGTTCCCAATGCGTTTGTGTGTATTGAAGTAAAAGGTATTATAAGGATTTTGAGCTTTACTCGCTTTTTTAAACACACTGCTATTATTTTGAACACAACTGTATATATATTTATTTTCATAATTACTGTTGTCTTGAAATATGGTTAATGCACTGAATCTACTGATAAGCATTTATGGTAAACTAAAATATTACATATTACACATTTATAATGATGAAGTTGCAATTTAATATGTTTAAAATATATGAACTTTAAATGTATAATTGAATAACAACGCAACAATAATAGCAAGTGCTTTACATATGCTTTAATATTTATTTGTATTTATAGCATTTACTTTAAATGTACTTTAAAGTAAAACTTTTAATTTGATTTCAGACTGACTTTGATTTCAATCTCTTCCCAGCAGAGTGTGTTCCCCATTGTGTCTAGGTCTTGATCAGCCTTTATCAAGATGAAGAGCATGAATTGGGCTTTCTGCCCAAGTGCGTCACTAAAGTTCACAGGGCCCGGGACAGTTTTTTATGTGCGAGCCTCCATATGCGCACGAATATAGTAGGCTATGCCATAAAGGACCTTATCTGGCCCCTCCATCTTATGGCCTGGGACAGTGCTCCTGGTTGAACCCTCCCTGACAGTGTCCCCAACATAGCCCTCATCGCAGAACTGCACCAGGTTGCTAACAAATCTGTTCGTCTGGTGGGTCTGATCAGGCCTTGTGGGGAAACAGAAGTCAGCTACGCCCAGAAATGTGTCCTCTCTCCACAGCAGAGCAGTTCAGTTTGTAATTCAACAACCCAGAAAAGATCATATATAAGCCTTGCTCAGGTGGGTTTTTGATTTATGAGTACATATAAGTATGGTCATCTTGTTGATTTAAAAATGCAAGTTGCTATTTATGATTTGTCAAATGTAAACTTAACTCAAGTAAACAATGATTTTCATTTGAAAACCATCAGTAAAACCCTAACACCCTGACGAAGTCTTCTGGTTGACCTAACAATTGATATCACAATTGAACCACTCTTTTTTGTTGATGAAGCCCTTACATAAAGAATGGAACAGAGAGCTTCTGGAGAACTGCTGCCTAGCACTGCTAACAAACAAGAGTATTCTCCATGACTGCTCCATGACTGAACACTAGAGGTCACTTTGATACCATTATTGAGTATAAATGGTGCTGGATGGAAATAAAGTAGTGAGTGACATTTGAAATGTGTTGTGATGCATATAATGTATCTCTTTACTCTCACTAGTTTTATTACTGTGTGTACATCTCTTCAAAGTTTTAAGTGGTTTGTGTAATAAATGCACAGATCACTTAGAACTAAGTTTTTTTTTTAATCTTAAGTTGCACATATTGTTGCGTTCAGTAGTTGGACCAGACCATCCTGTCCACTCATAAAGCACAGATTGGGCATGTATGTTTGAGATGATCCTTGTCTGTTTGTTTACAGAAATTGCTACCAAGGTTATATTCTCTCACAATGCCACCGTGTTCCTTTATGTCAGGGTTCTTCATATCTAGCCCTCAAGGTCCACTGTCCTACAAAGTTTAGCTTCAGCCTGAATCAAATACTCCTCAAAAAGCTAATCCAGGTCTTCGGGCATTACTAGAAAATGACAGGCTGTAGAGTTGGATCAGGGTTGGAGCTGAACTCTGCTGGACAGTGGCCCTCAAGAGCCAGAGTTCAAGAACACTGCTTGTGGTTTTTATGTTTGAAATGTTTGTTTTCATTCTATGGTTTTTAAATGTTTAAAAATGCCTGTCTGCCAAGATGTTTAACAATTAAAGGTGCTGCAAGAGGTTTTAGCCATTTTTCTAACTTAATGAACATGCTCTCTAAAACCAAAGTATTCAGCCCTGCTCTTGGGATCCATAGTCCTGGAGAGTTTATTTGCAACCCTAGTCAAACACATCTGAAGCAACTCTTCAGGATCACAGAAAATCACTGGCAGAAAAAAATATCTATATCTGTCTCTTCTCTCTCTCGCTCTGCAGTGTGCAAATGCAATGTTTTCAAAGACTGTTCATCAAGTCTTAAACGTAGTTTCTTTTGTACAATCTGCTATTCAGTTATGAAAAGTTACTTACTTTTAACCTAATCAGGCAGTCCGGTTGACCAGGCCAAGTCCCCAGTTTACGCATACTTTTATCCGCTCACTTTTCGGTCATTGGCTCATCAAGTTAAAGTCACGACCTGAGATACGGTCTTAACCAATGGAGTTCAACAGAACTTGCGACCATAGTTGATGCTTTTGGGAAACGCACCCCTGGACGGTTCTCAGTTGATCTGTTGAGCCGTGGACCGCTTGGACCAGTCCTATCCGTGAAGGAAGCATTTAGTGCGGTTGTGAACCAGTTTAACCGATTCCTTAAGAAGAACCGGCAAAAAATGTATTTGACAAACATGTCTAGTTGGTGAAACCGTACTTAAATTATAACTAAGAGAAAAGGTCTATTCAAAAGCTTTAAATATGTATCTATTAAGCAGTTTGGCATAATGTTTATTATAATTTATTTGAAACAAGTAGTGAGGCTGTTCTGTGTGGTGTAACCAGAGCCCCTCCCCTATCTCTGGTGTAACCGACATGTAGGAAGCCGTGCTGCTGTCATGTGACCGTGAAACAGGAAATGGTGTCTCAGGGAGGAACCCTGCAAATCCTCATGGCTGTGTGTCAAGGTTAGTAATATGTCTTTCCAAATAGTGTATCATTTCGTCGTTTTATGACGTAATAAAGTTTTGTTGATAGTCACATATCGTCTGCTGGAAAACTCTGAAGATTAATGAATCGTGGTACTTTTATTTAGAAAAATGTGGTAACTGAAATGTCAAGTGGTGTAACCAGTCACTCCATTTGACACGCACTGCAAGATCTAACCCACGAACTACGGTGATTTCGTGATGCTGAAAAAGTAATTTGAATTCCTAGAGCCATGTTGTTTTTAGATGTTATCATCCTTCCTTAATGCAGTAGCTGTGGTATGCTCCGTAATACATGCCATTACTATCTATAAACACTTTAATGCATAGTTAAATTAATAAAATATTTCGAGCACAGTTTCACTTATTCTTCTTGATCAGTTTAGATTGGAGGTAGAATTTACTGTAATATAAAATTTAAATAAATTGCAAGAGCAGTTCTACAGTTAAGTGGAACTATAGCTGTATTTAATACAACTAATTATAAGTCTACTTATAATCAATACTGATTTGATCACTCACTTTGACACAGACATCTATAAAAATTAGACTGTAAAAAGTTCATTTCATATAGTAATATCTAACTGTTATTACAATTAAGTCTAAATAACATTAAGTCTAGACTAACCTTAAGATACAATAGAGTAAATGCATATCCCTTTTGTAACTAACATATTCTTTCCACATTTTCTTTGAACATAATTATTGTGTTGTAACAAACTTTATTTATTTTTATTCATAGATGCCACTATCAAACAATGAGAAATCGGCTCGACACAGAGCAAAGGTGAATGCTGATCCTGTTGCCAGGGCCAGATACCTTGCAAAAAGAAGAGAGAGGTGTTTGATTTTTATTCCACAGATGATCTTAAATTCTAATTTGCAAACAATTCACTTTTTAAAGTTATATGATTATTAAAAACAATAATGCTTTTATATAAATATGAAATATTACATTTTGGTGTGTGCTAAAACACTTTTTATTTTTATTTCAAATTCTTAGTTATCAACGAAGAAAGAGAGAGGGAAAGACTAAACATCCCCCAGTAGCTGACCTCTCTAAGGCAAGACAGGAGGAATTGAGGCAGAAATGGAGACAGTACCAGAGAAGTCACAGGAACAAGATTCACAGTTTACCACTGCAATGCTCGTATGTGCCTTCAGCCCGTTTAATTGTTTGCAAATCTGATTATGGCAGTAACTGTTATTTTATAGCATTTTTTCATCTTTCTAGTATTCATATGTTTTTGGACTAATAAAAAATTAGATTGAGACATGATGGAAGCTGCATGAGAAAAATCACTGATGTCATGAATATTCTCATTATCCTCTGTGTAGTGGATATGTAGTATAATTATTGAAAATAACATGGAACCACTTGACAAACTACTTTTTTTTTTTTCCATCTTAAATCCTTGAAAAGTCATTTGTTAACATGATTATAATGTACAGTTCAGAATATAATGTACTTTTTTTGGAATTGTGCATAAAAATACCAATATTAAGATTGTACATGCAGTCAGTTTTGATTTCATGTTGATTTTAAATGAGTAAAGTAATATAGAAAAGTGGAATTATGCCATGATGATTTTGTCCTCCTCCAGCTCTCAGGTTGAGATGAACTCTCAATGGCTGCAGGATTTCGCTCCATGCTCTCCGCGCAGTGAAGCTGACTCCAGCTCTGCCACACTGGAGAGTCCTGTGAGCAGCTATAGCTGGATAAAACAGGAACCAGAGACTGTAGTAATACAATGGGACAATATAAACACACTGCCAGCTGCCACTGAGACAGTGCAGGACAACACTCCGAGCAGTGCCACCTCCAGTAAGTGATTTGTTATTTATTGAGAATCAGTGTTAATTAGCTCATTAGCATCTCCAAAACACAATGATGAGACATAGATAGAGAAGACATTTAGGTATTGTCTGCAGTGATGTTTTTAGTAGAGTTTTGTCATTAAACAGAAGGTTGTTTGTTCAAATCCCAGCCAGGCAATTAGGTTGTCAGTTAGAGAAGTCTTGTCTTATTCAGGAACAAATACATGTACAGTGACAAATGGTCATGTTTTTCTCTCTTTCTCAGCAGTGATACCTCCGGTCACGGAAGATTTGCCCAGCAGTGTTGTGCTGACCATCACTAAACTTCATTGTCTGGTGGAGAGCAAACAGGAGAGGATTGAAGCTCTGGAGAGACAGGTGCAGGACCTACAGGAGGATCGCAGGTTCCTCCGCTCACAGATTGAGAGCCTCACCAGTGCTCTCTCTGTTCATGTCTGTCGAGGGATTTCAGATGAAATGACTGGAAAAAGTTAATTGGAAAGTGTTAAGATGGTTCAAATGTTCTCAATGTTCAAATATTTGTTTGTTTTGTTATTGTTATTAATTTATGTGAATGAGTTTTAAACTATTAGGTATTCAATATTTTTATATTATTATTATTATTATTATTATTGTTAGAATATTTATATTTATATTATAAGGATATTTCACCCACAAGTGAAAATGTACTCACCCTCATGTCATTTCAAATCTGAATGACTTTCTGGGGACCATAAAATGTCTTTATCTTTTGTTGCTTAAGTTGTGGTCACATTTACCACTGTTTAGCAAATTTTCTCTGGTAAAATCCAGTTATTCCAGTTGCAGCCGTAGTTGTTCTTTATGGAATTATTTAAATATTTATCCACTTGAAAACATAAAACTCTATATAAAATGAATCAATCATAATAAACTTGTAAATGTATTCAGAATTATTCAACAAATATTTTTTGGGGTTTCTAGACTATTTTCTAGACTATTCTAAGTCACAAAGTGAGATGGTTATATCTTACTTTATATCTCAAAAGAACAACTAATAAAAAATAATACAAACAATCCAAAAGGAGAAAAAAAAAGCCTGTAAGTTGTTTGTTTGTTTTTGTTTAATAACCTAGTTCGCTATGCTCTCTTGGTTTCTTGGTTATTTTTATATATATAAAACGAAAGAAAGAAACAACATTACTGCCAACACAGATGAACATTTTAGGTTTTAAGCCTTTTATTTAGGTTACTACTGTTGAGAAATCACTAGTGAACTCCATGCCTGAACACTAGAGGGCAGTCTGATACCATTTCTGTTTTGAACGTCTGCATTTTTTTTTTTAGTTTTTCTGAATAGCTAAAACACATTTCTTGAAATTATCACTCATTTTCTCAAAACCGTCAACACAAATTGAAATGTTAAAAACTAAAATAAAAAAATCAAACAATCGCTTCAAAACCATTTCACCTGTTGTCAAAATCAAACAAAGCTTTCAAGTCATACACATATTAGTCAATAATAATATAAGCACTACAAATCATTCATTAGACACTACTTTAAAAAATGGAGAACACAGAGTCCAGTGCATGTAGTTACAAAAAATGTTTATTGTATATAGTAAATATTTAGCAATAAAAACACACAAACAAGCAAAACAAATCACACTTTTGTATAACTCTGCGCAGCCAATCGCGAGAGTTAGGGGCGGGGCTACTGTTGCAGGCTGAGCCAGAGGGCATTTAGCTGGTGTTAAAAAAGAAATTCAGATTCCATTCCTTTACAGAAGTGCAGGCAAAATTCGAAGACTTGCCAAAATACAGAGACAGACAACGGGGTAAAACACGGGTAAACACTAGCGGTGTTTTTACGAGATGGAGGAATATGGAATGTACGAGTTTCAATCGATACTACGAACTTGCCAAGTTTTTTCTGGACAGGTAAGCCTTCCAGTTAAAAGTATTCCTAATTTATTCGACCTTTCATTGAAACTAGTTCCGCTATGTTCTGCATTTCGAACGCCTAACATTGACTTAGTTTACTTTTGACCCAGACTTTCAATGTTAAACAAATGAAAATCCAGCGTGAACATAATAATTATAAATATTTTTTAACGGTTAATTAAACAAAGGCGACATAACCATAAACAATTTCAGTATTGTGTGAAAATAAACATTTTTTATACAAATTACTACTGTCTTTCCAGGATATGTTGTCATTTCTGTCACAATAAACATTTTGGGCCCTAATGAAGTTTAATCAAAAGTTAGAATACTTATTCACCCAGGAGACAACAGTGTTAGTGAGGAACATGGGATGAAATATGAGACACGTGAGGTGTGAACAGAAAAAAATAGTTTTTCGTAATCTTGTTGCAAAAACTTGAGATGTTGTGTACATGATGTACTGTTCATACAGTAGTTGTGGCTGGGATGCTGTATTGACCAATCAGCATCCAGGACCTCAGCTGTCCATTTTTATTCTGTATTAAGACATCATACTTGTGATTTTTTTTTTTTTTTTTCATCTGGTGGATGTTTTCTCTCTGGAGGTCTATATATAGCTGATGTCTTCACCAACAGAATGAGCCCCAGATGAAGGTTCTTGCGAGCGTGTCTTTGGGCAGCAGGAAGTGACATTGCGGCGTGTTTTCACTGTCTTCCTGCTGTTTGCCGTTCAAGTGGAGTGACAAATTAGCAGTGCAAACCCATTATAGGGCTCCGCTGTGGCTGTTTATCTTTCTGTGGGACTCTATCTTTGTCATTCACACATTTTTTTTCTCAGCTTCCTGTCTATCTTTCCTTCCATTTTGTCTCTTTCTCTTTTTTTACCAACAAAGCAGCGATTGCTGATTGCCAGTAAGGCCTCCCATTGCAGTCATTTTTGATGGGATGACTTCCAATACATAAACAAGCTGAGAGTGTGTCCACCTGCTGTCCTTTCAGAGCAGACAGCTGTGGTCCTCTTGTAGGCAGCTGAAGGTACCAGAGGGTCTCGCTGAAGGGGGCGCCATGCTTTGAATCTAATGGAGCCTGAAGCATCATAACCGATGTGATTGGAATAAGGGCTGAGCGCAGCAGCTGTGGTGGTTTCATGTGAGCTGAATGTGTGGCAGGTGCAGTGGCATGATTTTGAGCCAGAGTTCACCATGAATCTGCGCTTATGGAAGAATCCAAACGCTTGTTGAATAGAGAACACCTGCAGGCTTATTTGACCAGATGACCAGTCTTGACCACTATATTCCCTATGTAGGTGATGGAAATCTATCAGATTGATATGGGAACATGTTTTCAGCCAGAAGCGTTTTTCGGAACTGCCTCCCAAGTTTCATTTTCTACAATCATACCAGTTATATATAGAACATGAGAGAAACCAATCAGCAATATTTACATGAGAGTAGTGGAACTGGAACTTTCCAGCATTGTTAAAGTGTTGTGATGGTGTTACTTACGCTTACACTTCAGTGCAAGTCTTTTTCAGTGTAAGCATACGAAAAGTATAGTTTTATAACATTAAATTTTATTAAATAATATGAAATGGTCTGACATTATGTTGTATTAGTATTATAGTATGGTATTTAAAAGCAAAATGTATATTTTGCCAGATTATTGGGAAAAATCCCATGTCTCGTTCATCTGGTTTACCCATTTGTTTGTTTGTTAATTAATTTTTTTTTTTTTAGTTTATTTATTTAGTTTAGTTAATTATTTATTTAGTTTATTTATTGATTGCATGTTGAACATTACTCTAAAATGTTTAGCAAAAAAACTAAATAAAATAGGATAAAAACATTTAATAAAAAATAAAAAATAATCATTTAATATTCAAAAAAGTACAAAGGTTGTGGAAAAATATATCAAAAGCCAAATTCAGTGGTTGAAGAGACAAAAGTGTCATTTGTGTGTAATTAATATTTGTGTGAAATATTTTAATTATAAAATTGATTTAATGGTATAAAATAACTCACATTCTGCTTAAATATCATTTTAATAATGTGTTGGAAATGTTTTTACATTGCCTTCATTATTTATTTAAAATTATATTTTAAAAAAATGCATTTTATGCATTGTTTACTCTTGACAGAGACTTTCAATCTTAAATTGTCAAAATCTACTATAAAATAATAATTATACATTGTAAAAAAAACTAAAACTTATGCAAATTACAAATTGCAAATTATGTAATATTGATATTAAAATATGCTATTTAAGAAAAAAAAAATCATTTAAATGTATTTGTTTTTATTTAGCATTTTTTATGATTTAATTAATTATTAGCTTTTCATTAAACTCCCTGCAGTTCCTTCACAAAACCGAGTTTGGGAAACCTTGACATAATGTTTAATGCACTTCATGTTGTTGATAACAACAACTGGAATATATGTTCTTACTCTTTGTATTTTTATATCAATATGATACAAGATTATCCTATTTAATTAAATATGAAAAACGAGATCAAAAGTAATCTAAAAGTAGTTTGATTATATTACCTAAAATGTGTAATGTAACGGATTACATTACTAACTACTATTTTTGTCATGTAATTTGGAATCTTTTAATGGAATCTTATTTTTATTGGAATCTTATTAATATGATTTTTTTACAAAATTGATGTAGTGTAAATTGTGTTGACTTTAGTCTGTTTAATTTAGTCTGCACATTACGTGTTTGACATACAGAGTTGCTGCCTGTGGAGGGTGTTTCAAATCACTAAATCAGATTTCATTTTAGTTAGGATGTTGTCTTAGAAATTAGCTGCTTATGTAGACAATGAAACAGCTCACTAGATTTTGGAAAAGAGCCACAATAAGGCTCATTGCCCTTCATAGGCAGTAAATGATCGATGCTTGTATTCTTGGTGGTTGTATTGAGGCCCACAAACCAGTTGGCAGATCTGTTTAACAGAGAACTAACCAGACACTTGATTTTCAGAAGAGAACATCCACATTATTATATTGATCGTTTCAGAATAGATCTGTAGAGGTCAAGTAAATCCCTTGAAAATCAAATGTAACAGCACTTTTTTTTTCTTTTTTCTTCAACCAAACCACCTCCATTACCATCATGTGGTGTTTCATGTTTTGTCTCAATCGTCGGATTGGTTTGCTGTTTTTGTCAGTCACAAAATCTCTCGCTGTCATTTGCAGCCATTGTATTGATGTCACACACCAGCTTGGCTCTGGACTGCCACACCACCCTCTAAAACACTGTTCATGCTGCGTGTTTCTGCCGCAGGGTGTGCGACTGGTGTCTTAAAATAACCAACACGCCATTCTAAGTGGGTCAGGGCAGGAAGTGGATGCCAAAGGCCCACACATGCACCAATAGGCATACTGAGCTACATCCTGGTCATTTTCCCTTCAAGCTAATGTGAAGAATGATACAGTGTCTGTTTAATACAGGTCAGCGTATCAGTGACACTTTCATTATGATGGAACTAAACTGTGGACAGCTATGGATGCTGCTCTGTTTTTCATTGCCTTGGTAGCCATATTTTTGATGACTGACTCATGATAAAAAATTTGTAGAGTTAATTCTATTTCACCCGCTCTCAAGTTTTTTACTGCATGCAGTATATGTGTGTATCAGGGTGAAACTCACAAAACATGTCCGATGCACTCCAAAATCAAAAAAAGAAAAAAAAAAAAAAAAAAAAAAAAATATATATATATATATATATATATATATATATATATATATATAAAACACACAGAAAGTGAAGCTTATAATGCATCCAAAAATGATGTGTATAGTTCAGAAGTCTTACTTGAGAAAATCTTACTTACCCCAAACTTTGGAATTGCAGTGTGCATATATATATTCTCAATGGTGATTCGTACAAGGTTTTAACTGTTACTTAAAAATAATGTAAAATTAAATAATATTTATTATACATAGTATATACAATATATGTAGTAGTATTATTTTTTAAAAATTTGAATTTTTCACATTACTATAGAGAGAGTTGTATTGTCTAAATGTGCTTAATTATCATAAAAATAATACAAAACTGCTTTATATTTGAAGGCAATTAATTCTTGTTTCTTTCTATTCATTTTGGGGTGAAATATGTCCTAGACATTTTTGACAGGTTCCTTAACTGTTCTCTGACACAAGGGGGCAGATGTGCATTCTGCTGTAAAAGTGAATTGGTAAATGTTTTTCTGGCATATGCAGACATACCTGATTATTGTGGTTTTGAGGGGTGTATTTGTAGGATATGAGTGGATTGGATACATGTTGTTCTTGGACTGAAGTCAAACTGTGAAATTCTGTGGCTTTGTCATCCCCTGTAATCATGTAACATGCGTTCATTGAG
Source organism: Tor tambroides (assembly GCA_021397915.2). Taxonomy (NCBI): domain Eukaryota; kingdom Metazoa; phylum Chordata; class Actinopteri; order Cypriniformes; family Cyprinidae; genus Tor; species Tor tambroides. The sequence goes on along the minus strand of JAFVLL020029058.1, from coordinate 9,757 downwards.
CACAAATAACACATATGTCTGCATATGAAAACAAAAGCACATTAAATGTCTCTAGTATAAACCACTAATGGAGCTATATACAAACTAGAGGATTCAATGCCTTATACATATTAATCAATTAAACATTGCATATTAATGAAATTTCATTACTAACCAAATTAAATCCGTATACTGCAAAATCTCTTTTCAATGTCAGATTTCCGGCTGTGTTGTTTTATCAACAAGTCTGCAGGTACTGACATCGCTCACATGTTCTCCATCTGGTTTGGCGCTGATAAGAACTTCCAAAGGCCTTCTGGGTAATAGTCTTCACTGACTTAAAAAGCTGGGACGTAATGTATTCTGGCTGAGACGGCCCTGCCGGCAGCCTGCGTCTCCTACCCTGCACAATCAGCTGTGAAGTGTGCGGTTGTCAGAGGCGAGCGTTTCTCTGAGACTGATGATTCACACTGCACCCCCATTTCAGAGAGAGAGAGACAAAATGGCTGCTCTCAGGGCCAGAGGGGGAGCCAAAAATCGTCACGGCAAACTGAAAATTGCGGCAGAGATTGAATGGAAAAATACTGTTTCACGCTCCGGGATGAATCCACTCCAATTGAGATATCATGTCGGTTTCTATTGGAATTGTTTGATGATCAAATATTTGCATATACAACAATATTTTTTTTTATTTATTTTTTTTTATTTAACCCTTATTTATCCAGGTAAACTGTTTGAGAACAACTTCTCATTTACAAGCATGACCTGATTACAAACATGATTTTAATGGGATTTCAGCGGGTAAGGGCAATGATTTGCTGTTTAAGCACTCCATGATCCTGTTAATGGTCTTCGGAAGGCATAATCGCGCCCTTTGCGAGGAGAAAGGATAAGCAGATGCCATATTCTTTATTTTCTCTCTCGGTTTGACCCTTTCGATAAGCCTAGTTAATGATGCGGTGATGGGCTCACCTGTTCAGCCACAAAGGAAACGTTTGCTTTTTTTTTTAGGAAACATTTGGGTTTTTAGAGCATGTGTAAGTGCTGTGAGAGTGTGTGCTCTGTGAGCCAAAGGAGATACTGAAAAGAAAAACTAGTATTACATTTTCTGGAGAAAATATGAGTGGTGCAAAACCCACTACTCTGAGAGGGTGTTGCTGTGTGGTTGCTAGTTAAGAAAAGAGCCCATTGTCATGTCTCCATGATATGTTATTTCCTAGATATGGTTTAGTTCCCTCATTCAGTGTAGGTTATGCATTGACAAAAGTAAGCCGCAAGAAGTAGAAAGGAAAAAACGCAAGGTCTCAATTTTTACATTTCAACTCTAGTGCCACACAAGACACTGCAAAAACGTAAAACGTGGGCCTGATAGTCAAAGACATCCATCTAGCACGCTTAGAAAGAAAAGACAATGGAAAATAGTGGAATAGTGTGTGAAGTTTTTATGCATTATAACTCATTATGTGACATATCGTTCATGCCCGTAGCTGAAATGATGTAGGACGACTTACGCCCTGAATTTTAATGCAAGTATGAAAAATAGTGACACTTGCATTAGCAAACACCACAGAATTTTATGATTCAGGTTGTTAACTTTTTGCTTTTAGTTAAAAATAGCTCCATAGCTGTACCCATAAATGAGTTTCTAGCATGGATACTATTTCTGTCCATTTTTGTGGCGTTTTCCATTGATTGTGTCATATGCAATTACCTCATGGTGGCGTATGTGGGAGGATGTAGTGAAATATAAACATGAATCTGACTGGCTGGCTGTCAGTCGTGCTCAGGCGAGGTGACGCAGGCAGCTGAGAGACTCATCAAACTGGGACAAGAGCTAGATGAGACGGCTGGAAAATCCTCCCTCAGGCCTGGGGAAGCGTGAACCAACCAGCAGCCCAACCCCCACACGTTTATAATGTCTTTTGTTAAGATTTAGGCAACACTGACACCCCAGTACAGACATTTTGATTGGATATAATTTTGATTATTCTTAATTAATGGTGTTTGCTCAGAAAAGCGTCACTATCCTTTTGCTCTTACTTAGGGTTAGATGTTTTTTCAAATCACTAACCTTGCGTACTGAACCTTGGTGTGTAAATTGTCCTGCAATGTCGGTGCTACAGACATAAATGATATATCAAATAACACAGAGGTTTGCTATTACATTTCTGAGTGATCATGGTTGACAATAAAAGGTGGGGAAAAAATACCATAGACCAGGGGTGTCCAATTCAGTTCCTGGAGATCCAGCAAAGCTTCAAACCTGATCAAACACAACTGAACCAGCTAATTAAAATCTTCAGGAGAACTTAAGCAGATGTATTGAAGCAGGGTTAGAATTAGGCCCTGTTTACACCTGGTATATTAAGATGCATTTTGGATGCAGGTGGATCACGAGGAGACAAGGGAGACACATTTCCATTCACACTTGGTGTTTTAGTCCATCTCTTTTGTCCACTTTTGACCACTTCTGTCCTGTTTTTAAGGGGAGGGTCTATGGGCGAGTGTCTGTATGTGCTTTTTCTGATCTTTCGATCTAAAATTGCGAAGTAAGGTTGCACAATTTACATAAGAATGTGAAAGGAGACAACGGAAGACATTACGAAGAGCAGCAGTTTTCATTTCTGCCTATGATAGCTGAAAAACTATGTCGAACGCTGTGGTTTTGTTTTAGAATCAGGACTGGTAAGACAACATTGACATTTTTTTTTTTATTATTTCAGACAGTGAAATTTAAATCCTGTCTGGTTAACATGCTTCAATAACATGTCCTGTAATGTTTTAGAATTAGGTCAGTAGACAGAGTAGGTTTTTGATGGCTGTTCGAACACATTTGACCACGCTATAAGAGCAATCCCATCAAATGTGTTTTCAACTACCTCTGGAAGTGGTCAAAAGTGGACAGGCTCAAAATGTTTTACACTGCGTCTACAACTGTATTTAGCATCGTCCACATATAATCAGATCAACCAAAACGCCAACTCTTAATACCAGGTGTAAACAGGGCCTTAAACTCTGCAGGAAGTTACATCTACAAGAACAGGCTTGGTCACCCCTGCCATAGGCCCACAGGCTTGCATTAAAGGGAGGTCCTGAGCCATATATAAAGACCAGAATATCATAGATCAGGGGTGTCCAATACTGCTCCTGAAGTTTAGCTCCTGCTTGGAAGTTTCTACAGTGGGAGTGTGCAACTCTGGCCCCTGAGATCCACTTTCCCGCAGAGTTTAGCTCCAGCCAATTAAACTAACCAAACACACCTGGACAAGCTAATCAATGTCTTCAGGATTACTGGAAAGCTACATACAGTTGAGTTTGATCAGGGTTCAGGGGCGTCATGCACTTATTATTTTTGGGGGCCACGAGTTGGGGGGAGGGTCATATGCTTGTCATGTGACACACAGCGGTATGCTTATGTTTTACTTAATTTTTCCTTTTTTAAACTATTAGAAATATTCCCAAATGTGTTAACTATATTGTGAAATATCCTGATTCTCAAATATGTGCAAGTAAATGCATTTTGCACCTTTATAGATCATGTTAGTTAATCGATAATGGGCAGTGGGAAAATTTAGCCTAATGTTAGTGTAATCTATTAACTACGCATAAAACCTGTCTTTTTACTTATCACATATGTGACCCTGGATCACAAAACCAGTCATAAGGGTCAATTTTTCGAAACTGAGATTTATACATCAAAAGCTGAATAAATAAGCTTTCCATTGATGTATGGTTTGTTAGGATAGGACAATATTTGTCCGAGATACAACTATTTGAAAAACTGAGGGTGCAAAAAAGTCAAAATACTAAGAAAATTGCCTTTAAAGTCTAAATTAAGTTCTTAGCAATGCATATTACTAAACAAAAATGAAGTTTTGATATATTTATGGTAGGAAATTTACAAAATATCTTCATGGAACATGATCTTTACCTAATATACTAATGATTTTTGGCATAAAGGAAAAATTGATAATTTTGACCCATACAATGTATTTTTGGCTATTGCTACAAATATACCCGTGCAACATAAGACTGGTTTTGTGGTCCAGGGTCACATATGGGTGTCATGCCAAAAAATATTTTTAATACGACTGACAATGTATTTAACGTGAATTTAATTTAAAAAAAACATTGTAAGTTACTAATTATAAAAATTTCATTGTACAGAAAGACAGGAAAGAACATTTACATTATTAAAGAACATTATCATTTCATTATTGAGACTTCAGTCTCAAAAACTCCCATTATAATTACTGAAGCTGTTTGCACGGTGAAATTAATTACTTACTTACATCATACGCATATCTGCACTTTGTTGTTTCTGATGAGAGAAATCGCCTTAAAGCAGAATTCAGTCAGCGAGCTCACGCCCTAAACAAAACACCCACGTTTTTCAGCAATGACTCACTGGGGTTTCAGCGAATGCCTCTGATTGGCCATTGCATTCATAAGCTCAGCAGAATCGTGTGTGATTGGTTATAATGCGCAGTGCTGTAAAAATCCATCTGTCTCTGGCTCAGCGCCAGCCAGCGAACGCAGATTTAAATTTAGCAGCTGGTGATGTGATGTACTGTACGATCTAATCACACCGGTGTGATTGTATCAAATATAAAAAATATTAATCAGCTATTTTGTCTTAGAAGCTGCATTCAAATCTACTTGGCTCAAAAATCTGAGGGGGCATTTGCTGCCTCTGTCAGGGTTGGTCATAAACTCTAGAGTCATAAAAGGCTAGAGTTGCCCAGTACAGTTCTACAGTGTGTCCGAAATGACAGGCTACTGTTCCAAACCCGTAAGACCTTCATTTATCTTCAGAACACAAATTAAGATATTTTTGATGAAATCCAAGAGCTTTGAAATCAGTGGTTCAGCCATAATTTTATGAAGGTACGAGAACACTAAAACAAAAATAATGACTTTATTCAACAATTTCTTCTCTTCCGTGTCAGACTTCAACATGCGTTCACGACACTACCAGGCATGCGTCGTGGTACTCTTGTGAACGCATGTCGACCGACACGAAAGAAAAGAATAAAAAAAAATTTTCTTTGCACACAAAAAGTATTCTCGTAGCTTCATAAAATTAAGGTTGAACCGCCGATGTCACATGGACTATTTTAACAGTGTCATTACTACGTTTCTGGGCCTTAAACGTGGTAGTTCCAGTGCTGTCTATGCATGATCAGAAAACTCTCGGATTTCATCAAAAATATCTTAATTTGTGTTCTGAAGGGTTTGGAACAACATGAGGGTGAGCAATTAATGACAGAATTTACATTTTTGGATGAACTATCCCTTTTTATAACTGCATGGCAATGCCCTGGCAACCACCCACACTGTAGCATTATGGTGGCAGTTGATACAATTATTACTGCACCACTGGTGTTAGTCATATTGCAGTATTCCTAATGCTGGAGTAAGACTCATCCTTACAGATATGGATAAAGTGTTATACAAGCCTCTAAAGGCTTGATGAGCCATTTACTCTTTTTGTCAAGGGTCTCTTGCTGACACATAACATCATCTCCAGCGGTCTACTTAGTAGTCAGCTTACCAGAGGTTATGAAATGGCATAAATATTTTTGGATGTGGTTTATTTATTTATTTTAATATGTAAATGTACATATTGAGAGCTCTTGTTTGACTGTACAATGTTGTAGGTCAGGGATGGGCAGCTTTGGTCCTGGAAGGTCACTGTCTTGCAGAGTTTAGCTCCAACCCTAATCAAACACACCTGAACAAGCTAATCAATGTCTTCAAGATCACTAGAAAGCTACAGGCAGGTGAGTTTTTATCAAAGCTAAACTCTGCAGGACAGTGGCCCTCCAGGACCGAAGTTGCCCATCCTTGACATAGGTTTAGTCATAGCAGGGGTTTCCAGTCCTCCTTCTGGAGAGCCACCTTCCAGCAGTGTTTAGCTCTAGCTCTAATTAAACTCACAAGAACCAGCAGAAGGTCTTCAGGATCACTAGAAACTTCTAGACAGGTGTGTTGGAGCTAAACTCTGCAGTAACGTGACCCTCCAGGAGCCAGATTGAGTTATAGGCTGTTATTTTAGGAATTTTGGTGACAGTTATAAAAGTAATGAAAGCATGTTTAACCGTGTTAATTCACTGTTTTCTTCCATAAGCCAGGCATTTATGCAAATGCCATTTATTTGTGGATAATACAGATCTGATTGAATCATTAAAGAAATGATGAACCATATCCTGTGGAGATTGAAGTTTGAAGTAGAATTCAATTTGTACATCAAAGACGTCTATAAATATAGATTCAATCAAGGCACTGCATAATTACTTCAAACAAACCACATCAAATGCAGTAAAATTCAGCAGCCCATGTTAACCAGCCTTAAAATGAAGCACAGACCACATGTGGTTTTGTGTTTCACAGTGTGATGTGTCTTTAAGTCAAATTTTGTAGGGTTAATTTTGCAGTGGTTAAACTTGCAGTAGCATGCTGGGTTTTGTACAACATTAAACCAATGAAAAAAATATCCATGGTTGTAGCCCTCAGTATCTGCGTCTAACCTTAAAGGGTTAGTTCAACCCAAAATGAAAATTCTATCATTAATTACTCACCCTCATGTCATTCCAAACCTGTAAGACCTTCGTTCATCTTCGGAACACAAATTAAGATATTTTTGATGAAATGTGAGAGCTCTCTGACCCTCCATAGACAGCAACACAACTGTAATGTTCCCAGATCCAGAAATATAGTAAATACATCGGTAGAACAGTCCATGTGACATCAGTGGCTCAACTTCAGTTTTGCGACACTACAAGAATACTTTTTTTTTTTTTTTGCACAAAGAAAACAAAAATAACATAATTTACTCAACAATTCTTCTCCCCCGAGTTACGACTTCCGCCATTTTAGAGCGTATCTCAACGTATACGCATGCTTTCCCCAAAGCGTAAACAACGCTGATTACGCAGATTACGTTCATGTGCGTGCTTTCCCCCCGAACGTAAACAACGCTGATTACGTCAAATACGTTCTTGGGTACTCTCCAAAATGGCAGAAAATGTAACTCGGGGGAGAAGAACTGTTGAGTAAATTGTTATTTGTGACCCTGGACCACAAAACCAGTCATAAGTGTCAGTTTTTCAAAACTGAGATTTATACATCATCTGAAAGTATGGTTGTTAGGATAGGACAATATTTGGCCAAGATACAACTATTTGAATATCTGGAATCTGAGGGTGCAAAAAAACTCCAAATATTGAGAAAATCGCCTTTAAAGTTGTCCAAATGAAGTTCCTAGTAATGCATATTAATAATCAAAAATTAAGTTTTGATATATTTACGGTAGGAAATTCACTAAATATCTTCATGGAACATGATCTTTACTTAATGTCCTAATGTTTTTTGGCATAAAAGAAAAATCAATAATTTTGACCCATACAATGTATTTTTGGCTATTGCTACAAATATACCCCAGCGACTTAAGACTGGTTTTGTGGTCCAGGGTCACATTTTTGTTTTCTTTGCCCAAAAAAAAAAGTATTCTCGTAGCTTCGCTAAATTGAAGTTGAGTCACTGATGTCACATGGACTGTTTTACCAATGTGGGAATATTACAGTTGTGTTGCTGTCTATGGGAGGGTCAGAGAGCTCTCACATTTCATCAAAAATATCTTAATTTGTGTTCCAAAGATGAACGAAGGTCTTACGGGTTTGGAAAGACATGAGGGTGAGTAATTAATGACAGAATTTCAATAACATGCAACAGATGCAGCCTGCTTTTAATAATCAACCATTTACAAAATTATAAAAACACTAAAATCCAAGAAAAGGTAAAGAGACAGAAATGCCAGACAGAAACCTTAAAGTAATGTGATATGATATGATGGTGGTGGTCAGATTGAGCTACTTGTGTGAATAAGGATGTTGTAAAGCAGTACATCTGCTATCTCCAGCAGCAGCTGGGGGGAGTCATGCTTCGGTAGCCCCTCACAATGGTGAGCAGATTTAGCGGCGCTCCAGCAGGAACACATTCAACTCACATCCCCCTGCACGACAATGGCCTCATCATTGGCCGCATCAGTCTATTGACGCGTGCCTGCAACCCTCAGCGCCCATCAAACCTGCCAAGAGAATCTATGGCTTTTCACAAATCTTTTTTTCAGACATGCTCACTCTCTCTGTTATAGCAGAAGTATTAATTCCTCTGAAACGTTTTAGAATTTAGATTTTTTGGTGGATGTATTCTTTGTTTGTTACAGTATAGAAATGAAGACTCATCAGTTGATTGGCATGCGTGAGTAATGAGTTTCAGGAGTGAATATATTGACTTCACAGTGTCTCAGTGTATTGGTTACAATTGTGGCTTTATCAGAGAATTTTTCAGAGTCAAATTTTTGGACATGCAATTTCAGTAAACTGAAAATAGGTACCAAATGAGATCTCAATCATGTCTCAGTTGTTTGGAATGGAATGGAATGTTTCTCCCTCTCAGATGTTTCTCTTGACAAAAAGATCCTATTAATCTCAAATGTGTCTTCTCTAGTATTGGGTTTCAGAGGAGATTCCAACAATGTCTCAAACTGTGTTTGGATTGGTCAGAGATCTCAATCAAATTCTTCAATGATCAAACATCTGAGCTATGAATCCAAATTTATTTTAAATCCCTAGACTCTAACTGTACATCATTTGTGCCTGTGTTTATTATTTTGAGTAAGGAATTTTAGGAGAAACATCATGGAATGAAGCTGAAGCTTAAATGAAATATAACTGGACTCCATGAAGTATTTCATGCTATTAAAGAACATATGAGCAATGTGTCATAATGCATGTTTATTTTTCTTTTCAGGTTTGTCATCCTTGTATCCCAATGGGTAAACTCTACATTCCCTACCAATCTGACATTTTATGATGGAGCTATTCTGAATGATGGTTATTATGATGATTATCTGGTCTTGAGTCCAGCGTGTGGGCTAAGATGCTTTCGCCCACTGAAGCCACTTCACTTTGGATGAGATAATTGTGTTAAATGCAGCCTCACGTATCCAAATCGTTTGGTGCAGAACTGTCCAACCATGTCTGGAGACAGCTGCATTCACGTCTGGTAAGAGCAACTCTATTTCCACCATAGCTCCACTGCAAAACAATGTTCATCTTTATTTCCAATTTTTGTTAATATGTCTTTCAGAACATTTTGATAGCTGATATACGGTAGTTGTAACTGCTGACTTTGGTATTTTGGCACATTTGAACACATTTTGAGATATTGTTGAGATCTCTACTGAAACTATAGAGGAGACGTGAAACTTAACGTTTCTCTCTCTCTCTCTCTCTCTCTCTCGCTCTCTCTCTAAGGAAAGTCCTAATTTGCTGTCCAAATATATATACATATATTAAAGTCGTCATGCTACAGTAAATGTGTGCTAGACAAACTGTTCCTCATGCTTTTCTGCTGTCCTATATACTGAATTACATGTAATTTCTTTTGCATTGTACCTGACACATACATTATAAAAAAGTATACCTCAATTAGAATTGCTACTCTCAAATGACAAGCAGTTATTTAGTGCATAACTCAAATGCTTGTGTAGAACTGCTTTTCCAAAGTAAGGACAAATTATTAGATTGCTAAGGCTTGCTACTACTATTTAAATTGTCTTTTTACAGTTAATTCAATTTATTACAAAAATTGCTTGGACAAAAAGAGCATTTAACTGTTTAGATATTAGAAAACCACAAAAAGTCAAATCTGGACTTTGATGAGTAAATTAACCTTGGTTGGCCCATCAGTGTTGGGGGATTTGATGAATTTG
>JAFVLL020029057.1:142551-210090 GCA_021397915.2 Tor tambroides | reverse complement strand
CATTATCTGCTAAGCAGAGCTTACAGAGCATTTTTTTTTTAAATGTTTGGTTTCTTGTAACTCTTTGCTGTTTTTTTTTTTCCCAGTATATTTGATGCTGTTTACTCGCTCATCAAAAATAAGATCCATCGTTTGCCAGTGATCGATCCAGTCACAGGAAACGCTCTGTATATCCTCACACACAAGAGGATCCTCAAGTTTCTGCAGCTCTTTGTGAGTATATTACTTCCTTTTAGCTTACTGATCATTTTATGCGTACAGTTATCATGCGTCTATAAATGGTAGTTGTTGTGAACAAATCAAACTAGTAAAAGGTTACAGAAGAGGAGTAATCGTCCTGAGTGATGCTGATGGTGTGTGGTCTTATAGGTGTGTGAGATGCCTAAACCAGCCTTCATGAGGCAGTCTCTGGAGGAGCTGGGCATTGGCACATACAGCAACATCGCCTTCATTCACCCAGATACACCTATTATTAAAGCACTGGGCATGTTTGTGGAGAGGAGAGTGTCTGCCCTGCCGGTGGTGGATGTTACAGGTAACAACAACACACATTGCTAACTTTCTTGTCAAGTCATGTACTTGAATTATTCTTCTGTCAAGCCCTTTTTTTTTTTTTTTTTGTCTAAGTCAAATGTCTCACATTTGCTTTCCATATTTTTCCTCCCAAAGGAAAGGTTGTGGACATTTACTCCAAATTTGATGTCATTGTAAGTTATACTACTTAAAGCTACCACACATTTGTTGAGTCATGGATATTTCTACAGTGAATATTTTTTTTTTTTCTAGTTCTCTTCTAAAATATTTAATCAGTTTTTGCACTTTGAGTGTTTGTGTCTTATGACTGAGAGTTTTCTAGGAGAAATTTGTACACATACACTACCCTTCAAAATTTTAGGGTCAGCAAGATTTTTTTTTAAAGAAACTCATCTGCTCCCCAAGGCTGCATTTATTTGATCAAAAATACAGTAATATTGTGAAATATTACAATCTAAAATAACTGTTTTCTATTTTAAAATGTAATTTATTCTTGTGATGCATAGCTTCATTACTCCAGTCTTCAGTGTCACACAATCCTTCAGAAATCATTCTAATATGCTGATTGGCTGCTCAAAAAACACTATCAATGTTGAAAACAGTTGTGCTGCTTGATTATTTTTTTGTGGAAACCATGATACATTTTCGCATTACTCATTCTTTGATGAATGGAAAGTTCAAAAGAACAGCATTTATTTGAACCATAGCATGCCTTTTCATCTAAATTCATTCTTGTCATTAAGGCCTGTTAGTACAAAAGTGACAGAACATTAAATGTGAAAGTCACCATGTTCAAACCAACAGTTGTTCATACCAAATGTTTCTTTTATTATTGATATATTTACTATTGATTAATTGTAAATGGCCAGTATTATTGGGATATAAATGGAGTTATTGAGATGCTTAGTTGTGTAGTGTATATTTGGCTGTCTGTGAAGGTTGCTATAGCGTGGCTCTGTGTTCATTAGTGTTGTGGGTGTGTGTAGAACCTGGCTGCTGAGAAGACCTACAATAACCTGGACATCACCGTGACTCAGGCGCTGCTACATCGCTCCCAGTACTTCGAGGGCGTTATGAAGTGTTATCGACACGAGACTGTGGAGACTATAGTGGACAGGATCGTCAAAGCTGAGGTGAGATTTACTCTCAGCAGTTAATAAAACACTGTTTACATGGCGCAGATGCCAGCCACAGAAATTACATCCATAACACAGCCACTATACAATTAAAATCACAAATAATACTGATGGAAAAAGAACAGGTTGAATGTTAAACACTTTTGTTACCATAACTATGGTAACAGAAAAACTGTTCATGAGCATGCATTGATTAATCCTATGTTGTAGCCTCCCAAAAAAAGTGCAACCAAATCATGTGCTCTTGCGACCAACTGAGAAAGTGTCACAAAAGTGCGACCAGTGGGAAGAATGAGTCTAGAGCCCTGCATTTAATATGTGCTGTATAAGTACTAATAAACAGCTAATATGCTAATGATATGCATGCTAATAATTAACTAATTAATATTGATAATTGGTCCTTGAAATAGTGTTACCGAAAAAAAAATTTAACGGGATAATTCACCCAAAAATGAAAATTCTGTCACTAATTACTCGCCCTTGTCGTTCCAAACTCACAAGACCTTCGTCTTCATCTTTGAAACACAAATTAAGATATTTTTTGATTAAATCCGAGAGCTTTCTGACCCTTCATAGATGGCAAGAGTTCTACCGCAATCAAGGTCTTTGCACACAAAAAGTATTCTCGTAGCTTTATAAAATTACGGTTGAACCACTGATGTCAAATATTGCATTTTAACGATGTCCTTGCTACATTTTTGCGCCTTGATCGTGGAAGGACCCTTGCTGGAGGGTCAGAGAGCTCTCAGATTTCATCAGAAATATCTTCATTTGTGTTCTGAAGATGAACGAAGGTCTTACAGGTTTGGAAGGACATGAGGGTGAGTAATTGATGAAAATTTTCATTTTTTTCGGTTAACTATTTAAGTACTTTACCAACATTTCTGCTTTTAAACCCTTCAGTATGCTTGCCTGTTTGGCTTCCATTATACTCGCATTATATAAATGCTTTTTTTCTGTCCCTTTTTTTATGATTCAAATGTATTTTCTGTGTTAATCGACAGCATGCCACAGATTCCCTACAATGCAAATAAATGATTAAAAAACTGTATTAAATGAGGTCAGAGTTCAATATGGAATGGTTTTCATTTTTTATATATTATACTTTTTTTTTTGTTTGTTTGTTTTTTCCATGTGAACATGCACCGGATGAATATCAAATGGCCCCTGATTGTGTGTGTGTGTGTGTCCTGCAGGTGCATAGGCTGGTAGTGGTGGATGATAACTCCAGCATCGAGGGCATCATCTCTCTCTCGGACATCCTGCAGGCGCTGGTTCTCACCCCCGCAGGTATAGATGCACAGAATTCCTAAATCAACCCTCCATTTCACCTTCCTTCTCTCCTCTCCACTCTTCCCCGGACCCAATCTCCTCCCCCTGGACATCTATCACTCGAGTGTCCCTCTCTGACCCCCTGAGCACAGGTACGCTCACACAGGCTGGACTCTGATCGGCTTATTATGGTTGTGCTGAATGAAGCTGGATATAGGTGTGTATTCCAGCAATAAACATCATGATGGCATCATTGCAAGCGTTTGTTTGGTACTGATTTTTTTTTTTTTCTAACACAGACAACTCATACATTACTGCAAGTTGACCTGACAAACTGTCAATGGAAAAAAAAATCGATATGAGACAAATAGCTGTCTGGTTGAGTAGTGATTGAAATATAGCATGTGCTCTCGGAGCCCTGTATGAAGCCTGCTGGGAAAAACCGCATGAAATACGCCGCGTCTCTCACATGCTGCTCAGCATGCTGTCTTTAATGTGTTGAGCTGCTATGAGCAACACTCCTGTGAAGGCAAAAATAAGAAATGTTGCTTGATGTTTTTGTAACACGGTTGAGGATAACCTGGAAATATTTTGGGCAAAAACCTAGAAAGGGAATTTTTAAAAAATATGGAAGGTTATGGAAATCATATTTCATGGAAATAAAAATCTTAAAATATGTAAAAGCCACAGAAAATCATAGAAATAAAGTCATTGAAAAGTCATGGAAATTAAATTAATACTATTATAGTCACAAATTCATGAAAATTGATCAAATTGTGGGGAGGGGAAACCCACAGGAAAGTCATGAATCTATACTAATGTAAAAAGTCATGAAAGTCGTGGTAATAAATACTATCATAAGTCACCAAAAATTAATGGAAATTATTAAAATTGTCACCGGAAAATCGATACTGAAGTAAAAAGTTGTAGAAGACTTATGGAAATTAATACAATTGGAAAGTGTCACAAAGTCAAGGGCATTAATAAAATCTTCAAAGTTGCATGAAAAGTTATGGAAATCTTCACTAAAAACCATGGAAATAAGTCATTGAGCATTAGAGCTTTTAGCTCTAAAATATTTAATTGGTTAGAATTTAAATTTTAAATTCATATTTTTCCAGTGATTGTGAAAATATTAAAACAACAGTTGATCAAAAACTGTAACCAATTCATACTGAAGCATTGAGCTTATGTGTTCAGCTTAGCAGATTTAACAGATTTATGGTTCAAAATGGTCTCTTTTTAAAACTTTCTTCCTGTGATTGTTGTCGAAGTGTGTGTGGGGTATTAAAAGAGCACTGACTGAAAGATGTGTTTCATGAACTGAATTTCATATCATTTGCCCCACAGGAGGACGCAGAAGGGACGGTGTGACTGAATGACAAAACATTTTGGAGGTGAAAGAAATGAAAGGAATTCAAACCAAAAAGGTCCAGCCGGCATTCCTGAAGAGGACAGCTGGAAACTTTTTAGATCCTCGTTTAAGGGCAGGAAATTGTGCCGGGCTGAATGAAACTGTTTGAATCTGCAGCTGAAGGAACAGACATGCGATCATAACGCACACATTGTTGGACTTGTTTATGGTGGGCCGGTCGTGAGAATCTGCCGCTATACTGTACACTGCTTTAGATGCTGGGCATGTTTGCCTGGTGCTGCTGGTTTTAGAGGTGCTCACTGACAGCGCTAAATCAGGCACAGGGAGGAAGACTCCTTTTGTCTTCTAGCTGGGTCTGCGTTATATCATCAGGCACTGTAGTCCACTCTTGGCTGAGTGTCTGAAGTGGAAATTTGCCTTAAATGAAGACCTCGGTGAGAGCTGATTGTAAAGGTTAGCAGAGACCCCTAGATGTGCATGTCGTGCAACAGCAGGTTCTTGATTCTTCAGCAATAAGTTGCTGGTGGTTCAAAGAACCTGCTAGACTCTAGACATCTGGCCATTTTTTCCTCTCCCACTCTCTTTAAAATACTTTCAGGTTGCGTTTCATCCCAAAATGAAAAGTAAAAGTAAAAAATATAAACAGAAAATGAAGCATAAAACAAAATGTGACATTATTTTCTTGATAGATAAGCATACTTCCCTGCAGGTTTTATCATTGTAATACTAAAATTACTTGTATATTATGTAAATAATAAAATGTGTATATATTATAGTATTTATACCATCACCTGTAATTTATGCCGAATTGAAAGAAAAAGAATGGTTACTTATTTAAATGAGTAACTAATAAGAATCACTTCTGAAAATAATTGCTACATTAATAGTTTATTACATAGTTGTCATGAAGATAATGTAAAATGGGTTTTTTGTTTTTTTGTTTTTTAATATTTTTATACAAATGCTATAATATATACATTTTAAAGAAAAAAGACCGAAAATGAGATGTTTTGTCTTACAGTTAAAATTGCAGGGAAATGTACTAATACTAATGAAAATAATGTAACAAAAAAAAAACAATAGATTTTTTAGGACCACAAGGTGTTTGGTGTTTGTTTTTGTTTTTTTTTGTTTTGTTTTTTTTGTCAATTTTGGTGTGATGTGTATATATGATATGACCCAGACACATTCTTGACAAGTTTGAGATTCATCCGAATATTATTGATTTTTGCCTGTCAACACTGGCCTATTAGTCCAAAATGCCTACTGACTATAAATTTTCATCCTACTAGTTGTCCCTATTAGTGGAAAAATGAATGTACTACCACGCTGCATACGCACTGACTGTCATGGACTGTATTTTTACTGGAACAAAGAATGTTATGAAAAGTGACTATATACAGAGCCTTATTTTTCTATCATGACTGTCTGTTGTGTTTGGCTGGTGTGGAAAGCCGTGTGCACTACCTGTCTTATGCACTAAAAGAGCATGAATGACAAAGCTTGCAGTTGCAAAAATGGCCGCGCATCTTTGCACCCTAGTGATATGCTGAGCTACTGTAAATACAACAACATGCCATGTAATGGGTTCAAACTGATCAGTCGTGTATTGTTTGATTGCATTTTTTCATTATTGTAACTGCTGTCAGTGAACGTTTAGACTAAGTCCAGAGAGAAAGAAATGTACATTTTTGTACACAGAAATGACACTATATTTATGTGGTTGAGCTAAAATATATTGATAATGCATTAATATTTGTCTGAGATTTTTTTTGTTGTGTACACCTTTCTGTCCCTAATATTTGAAAGCTACCATATGGTTTAATTTGGAGGCTTGTTTTGGAACACAGGAGTGTATCACTTTAAATTAGGGTAGATAAAAGTAACAAAGATATCTAAATTTTAGTTATTACATTTTATTGTATGTGTATTTCAGCATTCCAGACATACTGGCCTGGGGATTTTTCAGCGACACTGTCGGTAGGTGGCGACAAGTGTGCGTCTGTCTGTGAATCATTCAGATTTGTATTTATGGTGTTTATCAAACATCATTAAACATAAGAATACAGAGCAAGAGGTTCTGGATTCTGCCGCCTTTTTACTGTCAAATTTTAGCAATTTGAATTTTGGAAAGCTTTGTATTTCTGCTTTTCTATTAGCGCCCCCTACTGTCAGAAAGTGAATTTGTAGTTTTGTTTCAACCTGTCTTTTTAATTTAAGGATTGATCTGACCAGATAAAACCATTCTGCTGGTTCCAGATAATTGCTTAAGAGCGACCAAGAGCCCACCCTCAAGTCTTTATGATAATTTGCTTCCTAATTATGGCTTGGATCCTTCCTTAAAGGGATAGTTTACCCAAAAAGGAAAATTCTGTCATTTACTCACCCTCAAGTAGTTCCAAACCTCTGTGAATGTCTTTGTTCTGCTGAACACAAAGGAAGATCCATCCTCCAGCATCTCCTCCTAGGCTTAAGCAGGCACCAATACTAATACATATGCATTAGAAAAATGCACTTATAAAAATGCAGGAAAATAACTGCCAGGGATTCAGAGAATTTTACACTCGCTGATGCGGTTTATTTCATTGCTAGGAATCTTATAGTAATAATGTTTCCATTTTACACAAGTAGTGGACAGTGCTTTGGGTTTTATTTGGGATGTCCACTAGGGGACACTGTCCTCAGCTGTTTGATATTCTCCTGCAGCACTGCTTAATCACATGCTATGTAAAGTCATTGTTAGAGAGTGATGAATATTTCATTTTCTAACTGGTTAGATTAGTGTACTGTAATTTAAATCTTTAAGCGCTTTAAGAAAAAATCTGCGGCTCTCAACTTTTTTTCTTTTTTTTCTTTTTTTTTTTAAATTCTCTCAGCTAAGTTAGCTTATAAAAAGAAACAATGTATGTATATTAATACATATTTCAGTTTGCTCACTAGGCCTGTATGACCACAAACTGCAGGCCCAACAGAATTATTAATATGACTCAGACTGTCTCTTGAATATCAATGGTTCTGTGCTCTCAGCAGCCTGTAATTCACTTTGCAAAACACAGTACTGTCAGCACAAACCATGTTTATCCCCGCTGCAACTGAACCTGTATTTAATGTCATCTGGGTTGTTTTTATTTTATTTTTACCTTGAATTGTCTAGGTTTTCGTTGTTTCATATCATGCAACGTGTCCATGTTGGAATCTACCTAATTTGCCTAGTGCCAAAATACTGTTTAAATGCATGAGTATTTAATGTCAACACCAAACAAAGCAATTCTCCTTCCTTTTAAAATATTTTTTACTGTTCTAATTGTGCATCATTTTTAAAGCACATCCAGTTCCTAAATGCTGATTGGTCAATACATTTATATTTATGCATTTATATTTAGGAGTTTTATCCACAGAAACTTGCATTGCATTCAAGATACACTTTTTTTTTCTTTTTTTTTAAATTAGATTCTCTGGGAATCAAACCCATGGCCTTGACATTGCAAGCACTTTGAGCTGCAGGAACAACACCAGGGTTTAGGGTTATATTACATGATAATAAGAGTTACTGCATGACCTGTGCGCTATATTACTGTTACTTGATTTTCTAGCCTTTTGCATAATAAAATAACATTTTAATGAAAGTTTATGACCTTTAAGTGGATATTTAAGCAAAAATACATAAAATTTAAAAAATATTTTGAATGTTTCAGTTGTTTTTGGCCGTAAGTCAGTGGGATCCACAACAATATTGGACCTCGGATAACTGATATTATTAGATAATACTTATATTAATACTCAAAACAAAATTTAACTGAAAAGCAAAAATGTGTAAGACCTTGTTTTGGAGTTGATTTCAGCGAATATATCTTGAATCAAGTTCCTTTTTTAAAAAAACAAAAAAAAAACCTTTATTAAATTTTGACAGCTGTTTACAAAATAAAAATCTTATTATTCTAGTTTTGCCTTTCCAGTGAACGGAGCTTGTTTTAATTATTTAAAAGATGAAAGCCTAATTAGGAAAATGTTTTGCAGTGAAGTGTTTAAAACTCTAAGTGAATATATCTATAACAATATTGGACCCCATTCACTTCATTGAATGGACAAAAGGGGGGAAAAAAGACTTTTTTTTAAAAAATTCATATTTTTTTATTTATATTTTCTAATTTTAATACTTATATTGAAATATATTATCTATACTGTGAATATAGTCTCTGCTAAAGGGAATAATGCACAGGTTAGTTCTATTCTCTTATTTGCATTTAATATTGATATTCCCTGCTGTCTGTGACCTTTCCAGACCTGCAACAAGCAGGTCAAATATTCTCATAGCAAAACATTACATTGAAGTTAGTCCAAATGTTGATCGTTCTAACAAAAAACTAGCACACAGCTATTGGCATGTCGCTCACATCAGCATCTGGCTGTGATTTTCAATTCTTTTTCCAGTCAAAGCATGTCGTGTCTTCCATATGTATGAAGACAGAGAGAAAGTGAGAGCCAGCGCTCAGCGGGATGAACTCGCATCGCTCCTCGGGGAACTGACTCTCACTCTCTCTCTCTCTCTCTCTCTGTCTCTGTCTCTGTTTGTCGCGCTCTCAGTCACCATTGGTTTTACCGCATCATGCTTTTCACAGATTCGGTGGTGTTTTTCTAAAGAACGCCACGAGCTGAAGAAAAAGAAAGAGCGTGTGAGGAGAGAGATTGAGTGCGAAGTGAAAGCTGGCCTGCGGGAGTCATTTTTACACGCATGGCATTTAGTGGGACGAGGGATTGGAGATGTGACGTGCTCTGGGACGTCTTTGAAGTCGAGGGGACACGGTGAACAAATAACCCCCCCAGCGCTCGTGGCCGCCGTACCTTCTGTATCTCCCCTTAAACGAGTGTGACTGCGACACGCTGCCTTCTGATGTGTTTTTGAATTACCTCACAGAAATCTCACAGTAAATCAGTCATTTCACGGAGGCAAAGGCGACTTCAATTCGTTTTATTGAATCTTAATTTGTTTGGCAGGAACAGAGGGATTGTAGACTCTAGTAGCTTATTCAAGCAGTGCCACACGATCAAACACAACAGCACTGCGACTCTGTGTATCCTGTGCATTGCTATCACAGAGTATAGCAGCTTCTCTTCAGTGAAATCGCTCCAGGTGTAACAACAACACAATACAGGATCATTCAGAAACAGACATGTATTTCGTGTCTAGTACTGTACATTGTGAAATCTGACCTTTTTCACCTTTTTTTTTTTGATTGTGTTCATAAGTGTGTGCTCATGAAAGAGATGTCACCTAAAGTTCAATACAGTCTAGCGAATGATGCATTTGTTAATAGACTAATATAATTTTTTTTCTTCTGCTTCAACGCACTCAGATATATTAGTGCAAAGAAAAGTCCATTTATACAGCATATTATATATAAATATATAAATTACATAGCTTTCCAAACATCAAACTAAAAGACATGTTCGAAAGACATACAGTATTTTCTCAAGCAAAAGCTTCATTTTAACATGACGGTTTTAGACAAATCACCTTTAGTGAAGATAAACCGCTCAATTTACTTTAAACATAATTTAACCATGAACTAAAATGAGACATTTAATGAGAAATCTGTTTGCATACTTCTTATAGTGTTGACGGTTTTGTTAGACAATGCAAAAATAATCAGTTTTCTGTTTCCCAGTAAAATAAAATCAACGACAAAAAAGCCTTAAAATTAGATAAATTTACTTGAAAAGCAAAAATGGGTAAGCTAGTAATTTATCTTAAATTAAGTTTCTTGTTTTAAACATATCCTTTATTAAATTTGGTTTAAAAAAATGCTAGTTGTAAGAATGTCTTATTGATAGCTTACAAAGTTTTGCTTCTCCATTAAATTTAGCTGCTTGTAATTATTTTTATTTAGAAGATGGAGAAAAAAAAATACTAATTAAGAAAATGTTTTGCAGTGAAGTGTTTTAAAATCTAAATACACACACACACGTTTCAGAAATTTCCTTTAAAAATCTTAAAGGAGCACACCACTTTTTTGGAAATAGGCTCGTTTTCCAACTCCCCTAGAGTTAAACAGTTGAGTTTTACCGTTTTTGAATCCATTCAGCCGATCTCCGGGTCTGGCGGTAGCACTTTTACCTTAGCTTAGCATAGATCATTGAATCGGATTAGACCGTTAGCATCGCACTCAAAAATGACCAAAGAGTTTCTATATTTTCGGTATTTTTGCACAATGATATTACGCAGCGCCTGAAAGTAGTCCCCGGCTATATCATAACTAGTTACCTAGCTGGGGACTACTTTCAAGCAGGTTTGATGAAGAGAATATGATCGCGGAAAACAAGCTGGAGAAAATAAACTGGAGTAACATCGCAGGAAAATAATCCAGAAGATGGCGGTAATGCAACGCTCTTGGATGCAAGCCGCCGTTAAACCTCAAAGAAGAAGTCGTTCCGTAGTTTAATCGCGGCTCCATGTGAACCCAAAGGCGGCCGATGCAAAAGCACCAAAGCTGACTCAATGGCACACACTGTACAGTTGCTCTTGTCCATAGCTTTTGCTCTTAAACCTTTCATTTCCTGCGTGGCAATCCTTGAAACATATGGCAGGATTACGTTTAAGCATGCTGTTTTGGGAACAGACATCAGGAAGATTGCACATATAACTGTAAACACCAAATCCAAGGAACACAGAATGGATTTCCATTGCAGATTTCCACTTGTTTATACTGGACCAAACGGATCCCTGAAAATGATGCTTTGGAAATTAAATAATAGTAATGATTTTTCAACAGTAATGAAAAATCTGGACTTTTATGAAAGAATGACCCAGTCACATCTCACCCCAATATGTGTGTTTGTGTGTGTGCAATATGTACTTTATTTAAATAATTACATTACAGTAATATGAATGGTGGGGAGAAATGTGCTTTATATCTATTGGTATGTTTCAAAAAATGTTTTTGAAAGAAGTCACTTTTGTTCACCAAGGATGCATGTATTTGATTAGTAATATTGTGAAATATTATTAGCATTTAAAACAACTGCTTTCTATTTTAATATTCTTCACATTTTAATTTATTCCTGTGATGCAAAGCTGAATTTTCAGCATCATCACTCCAGTCTTCAGTGTCACATGATCCTTCAGAAATTTGCTGCTCAAGAAACATTTCTGATTTGATCAGTGTTGAAACAGTTGAGCTGCTTAATATATGCATTTTTTTCAGGATTCTTTGATGAATATAACGTTTAAAAGAACAGCATTTATTTGAAATAGAAATTTGATTTTGTAACATAAAAGCCTGTCAGTTTTGACCAATTTAATGCATCCTTGCTGAATAAAAGTATAAATTTCTTTAAAAAAAAAAATCACATTTGAATGGTAGTGTAATATATTAATATATCTTTCTTTTGATTTTGAGGTGAAATATAACCTTGACTTGCTCTTGACAGATTTAAGATCCACCCTACTGTTTCTTTTGGTGTATGAATGAACACTAGAGTGAACAGAAGTGTAGTTGCAGTATTAAAGAAGAATAAAGCGTCACCTTTTTACATACTGTACAGTTTGAGATCTTTTGACCGGCTCACACGCATCTGTTGAACGTCAATAAAGTGTCTACCTTTCAAAGTCTGAAAACTACTTTCCCATTCTGTCCTTTCTGTTTACTTTCTGGCCCAAAGCACTTCAAGGAAACCCTTCTTCAGTCCTCAATAAAGCTCTTTAAGTTGCTACAAAGAGAGACTGGCATCCCACTATTCATTTTTCAACTGTTCCCTCTGCATACTGTATCTCACCCTTGGCTTGAGGGACATTGTCTTGCATTTCTCTCTTTTCCTCCTCACAGTTCTTCAGGTTCTTTCTGACGCTATGATACAAGAATGGCAGCACAAGAAACGTTGGGCTAGCAACGGGTAGAAGACGGGCTACAATTAATCCTACAAAATCAATTAAGACCGACGATGGTAGTTTAGTGCAGATTGTCTCCTAAGATCAACCCGACTCTTAAAGGACATTTGGAGAGTGCTGGTGTCGTCAGAAGATACTTTCAATCAGCACAGACCTTAAAAACCTCCAGATGTGGCTTGTCCTTTGTATTTTTCCATCATTTTTACATATAAGAACACCAAAGCTGTCAAAAGTGTTTCACTTTGAGATCTGAACAAATTCTGCCAATGACACTGCTGCCCATGTCTCTTTCACCTCATTATTCTTCTTCTCCTCCATCCTCTCATGATCTGTCGGCAGCACATTCGTTTCCTGTCTTTTCTGTCTTTGTGTTTGAGGGCAGAGAAGAAAGCCTTGTAGAGAGCGGGAGAGAGGCTTTGAAGAGGAGCAGTCCTGGGACATGGATGTCTTCTGGGGAAAGCACAGGAGGGGTTCAGACGGAGAGAGCGGAGAGAGAGGGCGAGCGACTGAAGAAGGGGAAGGTTCCTCATTTCTGAGCAAGGTAGGCTCCTATGGTCAAGCCAACGGCCCCGAGAGCGGCTAGACCGAAGACCGTTACTATCGATGACCACGAGCTGCGAAACACAGAGTCCCTCTGCCTGCTGTAGAGCTCCACAAACGCCTCCTGAAGAGAGAGAGAGAGAGAAAGATTTCATCAAAACATAGCATTTAACTAAACATATAAATCATGGTGCTTACTAATGCATCACTATTACTGTTATTTAGACTTGTCTTCAGAAAACATAAAGCCCCGGTCACACCAAGCATGATGACTATAAAGATAACGATAAAGATATAGTTCTAAAAGTCGTTCTCAATATTAAAGAATAGTAGAGTCCACACCACAACTATAACGATAAAGGCACAGAGAAACGAGATCACTGAAATCACTTTCAGAACGATTTTTTCCAGCTGATCAACGATAAAAACACTGACAGCCAATCAGAATCCATCCTGCTGTAACGAGCTCGAGAATTTAAAGCAGCAGAGGATAGCCTATCGTTCGATGGTGTGGACACTAATATCGTAAAATACTAATATCTTTATAGTTATCGTTCTTGGTGTGAACGGGCCTTTACTATTAATTAACTATGACTTTTGCCTCAATAAACTCTTGATTTGCTGCTTATTATTATTAAGTAAGGTAGTAGTTGTAGTAGTTATGTTTAGCTATTATGTAGGATTATGGATCTAGAATATGGTCATGCAGAATAAGGCATTAATATGTGCTTTGTAAGTACTAATAACCAGCCAATGTGCTAGTAATATGTATGCTAATTAGCGGGCTAATATTTGGTCCCTAAACTAAAGTGTTAGTCTTTGCACACTGAAATTTTTGAATGCGTTTTTTTGTATTCATCATCGTCAAAGTGTGCAAAGACCTTTACCGTCTAGACTTTAAAAATGGCAAATTTGATAACAGTTTACCGTAATTCTTACATAGTTTCAGTGTGGTATTTGTAATAAGACCATGAACAGTTCCTCATGAATAGATCAAAAGTCATTCATTTACTAAAACTGTAAAAATAATTGTAATTAGGATCGGGATCATTCATAATCTCACAGCAATTTTTTTGGCACTTCATTTTTATTCTAGGGGTCATAATTTGATACTCGATTTTGAATTAATATAGTAAAACTACAAAAAAATAAAACTTTCATTTATTTACATTTTCTTTCAAATGTGATCATTTTTTAATGCATGCAGCATCTTTTATGTCAAATTCTTACATTTAATTAAATTCAGCTAGAATAATAATTACAAATAAATAAATTGAAAGTGCATAAAAAATACTATGAGATTATTGTTTTGAAAATAACATTCTGAATATTAAAATACTGAATCATTTTTAAAAATGAAATAATTTAAATATGAAACTAAAGCCAACGTTTAGTTCAAATCTCGTCTCGTCAAAGTGTCATAGTTACAAGTCTACAGATAACAATAACTAGTAAAATATATATTCTACTCAAATGTTTTGGATATTTGCGACATTCTGTGGCTTGATACAGAGTTTATGCTGTATGTAAAGCCATAATGAAGCATGTTTAAAGTGTGTATTACACCTGCCGCCCCCTATTGGTAAGAATGTGTTAGTAGCCCAGATGGACAGGAAAACACGCTCAATTCAAGAGCTCTGGATGAATGAGCAGAGCCTTTCAGAGTCTCATATATATCCCAAACCAAACTGCCATATACCAACAATATATGTGAAATATAAGCACATACTGTCATTTCACCGAAAAAAATAAATAAACCAACATTTAGGAAACACATCTACACGTTTTAGTGATTCCCTCACATATATGTAGTCTCAGAAGGTGTAGTGCCTTTAAAACTGGACAGAGAGGATGTCCGCTAATATAACTACGCGGGCAACCAGACGGACAGAGGAAGTGGCATCCCGAACCAGGATCTTTGTGTTTAACAGGATGTCCGAACCTGACCTGGGGAGAGTTCCTCCTGTAGTTCCTCCCCAGAAGACAAAACTCAGCTTGTTGGAGAGAATTACTACATGAATACCTCATATGTTATGCAATTATTCTAAAAGTAGCAGACAAAGGATCATAAGTGATTCGGATGTGGCGTATGACTTTTACCTAAAAATGTTCAGGATGCTCTTTTCCAATACAGAGAAAACATTTAATCATTAAAAATGACAAAAGAACATGATAAAAGTGCCTTGGAGTCCAAACAATTCATGACAAATCATGCCCTAAACATAAATCTCATTTGTGACCCTGGAGCACAAAAGCAGTCTTAAGTCGCTGGGGTATATTTGTAGCAATAGCCAAAAATACATTGTATGAGTCAAAATTATTGATTTTTCTTTTATGCCAAAAATCATTAATAGGTGGCGGTAAGAAAGCAGTCTTAAGTCGCTGGGGTATATTTGTAGCAATAGCCAAAAATACATTGTATGAGTCAAAATTATTGATTTTTCTTTTATGCCAAAAATCATTAGGACATTAAGTAAAGATCATGTTCCATGAAGATATTTTGTAAATTTCCTACTGTAAATATATCAAAACTTAATTTTTGATTAGTAATATCCATTGCTAAGAACTTCATTTGGACAACTTTAAAGGCGATTTTCTCAATATTTAGATTTTTTTGCACCCTCAGATTCCAGATTTTCAAATAGTTGTATCTCAGTCAAATATTGTCCTATCATGATAAACCATACATCAATGGAAAGCTTATTTATTCAGCTTTCAGATGATGTATAAATCTAAATTTCGAAAAATTGACCCTTATGACTGGTTTTGTGGTCCAGGGTCACATTTATGCACAATCAGTACAGGGCTTCACACATGACATGCAGAAGAAAATAGTGGTGAAATAATACAACGTATACTCAACAATTTAACTAAAACCAAGTAATGAATTAATAAGTGGCCATGATATCTTGTTTTATTTCCCCACACGTCTTGGGTTCTAGATACGACATTTCAAGATGTGTCACGCCAGAATTTGTCAATGGAATCGAAATATCAGTCGGAAATCTCATACTGTCAGAGTAAGTACTACATGTGAATAAGTATTTGTGGCCCATTAAAAGAGTATGTTCTATATAGTGTGAATGAAATCCAGACATGTGTTGTCAATGTGAAGTATGCATATCTGAATGCAAGGCAAGTCTTTTTTTAGTACGTTCCATCATTTACGCCAAACCTGACACGACACGTTTAGTCACACCATATTTAAATGAGATTATTTGTGTATAATGTTGGTCTGTTCTTCACACAAAGCCATCATACAGCTTCTGAAGACTTACAATATAGTGCTGAAATGCTTTTAGGATACTTTACGGTGCTTTTGTGTCATTTTTGGAGCTGGAGAGTCCCTGCCTCATTAACTTTTTATTCTGGTCTCATTCTGCTAAACTTCTCCTTTTATATTCCACGGAGGAAAAAGAAAATCAGAAACTGCTACATTTGGAACAGGGGTTCGTTTTGGGGTGAATTGTCCCTTTAAACTGATATACAGGAAGTATTTCCTTTTATTCTGAAGCCTCACAGGGAGCAGTCCAAAACAGCAGAAAACTATTTCCTCTCATCCTCCCTTCATGCAGACTGTGAGAGACACAGCACAGCTGAGAATAAAACTCTGACGTCCTCACATTTAAACTGCTCAAGCGAGCCTCCCGGGTGGATAACATTTGTGTATCTCTATTAACCTCTGGGTATTTTTTTTTTTTTAAACCACAAGGGAAAAATCATCATCTCATCAAGTTCTTATTTAACAGTCATGCAAGCCAGGCCATTTTTGTGTTGTACTCCCACTGTTCACTCCCCTGATGAAAGCACCGCACATTTCAGGTATTAATTAGTAAACACTGCATGCCACCCACCGCGTGAATAGTGTTTTACGAGCAGAGAGGGTTTGACAACACGAGCTGCCCTCATTAAACTTCACACTGAAAACAAGCAAGTCATTGCAGACAAAGTTCGAGGAGTTTGCCCTTTTATACGTTCGCCCACACATACATTCCAGTGTAAAACCTCCTATTATACAATATACCCACAAACGATGGAAAGTCCCTTTGAGAGAATAGGAGGAAACGTTTGGAGAACTAAAACTTAAACAAGAGAGAAAAAATTGAGAGAGAGTTTGCCCAAATGGTGCAGACAGTTCAATGTTAAAAGGCCATAAAATCCTGGAGGCTTGTTTTCATGTGACAGCAGAGTTTAAGAGCTCTAGAAGCGCTCAGGCAAGTACTCGGAGTCACATGAGTGAAAATACAAGCAAGAGCTATGAAAGGCCACACTTCACTGATCCATAGAAATCTAAAGGCATAACTAAAGAAAAAGCTTTTGAAAGGTTACATTTTTGAGAAGTTCTTCCTAAACTAGACTTCAAACTAACCTGAAGCAGATGGAATTTACATGGCTACATGTCAGTGTTATTATTGTTAAATAAAATGAATAAAAATTTTTTAAAAATCAGTAAATTAAATAAAGCTAAAATAAAAAGTAAATATTAAATGAAAACCTTAAAACAACTCAAATCGTTGGCAACTAAGTGATATTGAAGTACTAAAATTACTAAAGCTGAAATAAAATAAATATAAACATGAAAAATTAATACAAAAGCACATCAAATTACTAAAACAAAATTTTAAATGATAAACTGAAAATAAAAAAATTAGAGCTCATTCAAAATATTAATAAACACTATAGATAATACTAAAATAACACTGCTATGACCCTGGAGCAAGTCGCTGGGGTATATTTGTAGCAATAGCCGAAAATACATTGTATGGGTCAAAATTATAGATTTTTCTTTTATGCCAAAAATCATTAGTTTATTGAGTAAAGATCATGTTCCATGAAGATATTTTGTAAATTTCCTACTGTAAATATGTGACCCTGGACCACAAAACCAGTCTTAAGTGTCAAATTTTCAAAATTGAGATTTATTTAAAGAATAAATGAGCTTTCATTTGATGTATGGTTTGCTAGGATCGGACAATATTTGGCTGAGATAAAACTATTTGAAAATCTGGACTCTGAGGGTGCAAAAAAATCTAAATATTGAGAAAATCACCTTTAAAGTTGTCCAAATGAAGTTCTTAGCAATGCATATTACTAATCAAAAATGAAGTTTTGATACATTTACGGTAAGAAATTTACAAAATATCTTCGTGGAACATGATCTTTACTTAATATCCTAATGATTTTTGACATAAAAGAAAAATTGATAATTTTGACCCATACAATATATTGTTGGCTATTGCTACAAATATACCCCAGCGACTTAAGACTGGTTTTGTGCTCCAGGGTCACATATATCAAAACTTCATTCTTGATTATTAATATGCATTGCTAAGAACTTCATTTGGACAACTTTAAAGGTGATTTTCTCAATATTTTGATTTTTTTGCACCCTCAGATTCCAGATTTTCAAATAGTTGTATCTCGGCCAAATATTGTCCTATCCTAACAAACCATACATCAATGGAAAGCTTATTTACTCAGCTTTTTTCAGAAGATGTATAAATCTCAATTTTGAAAAACTGACACTTATGACTTGTTTTGTGGTCCAGGGTCACAATTAAGATCATTTTTAACACAATATTGCATTAAACGTGTGTGTGTTAAACCAACGAGTGACAGTTTTAAGTCAGTTTAACATGACACAATCATGTTGAAATGAAAAATAGCCAAAATGGCATTAATTCAACATGAATTGTTCAGGTAAAGTGAACAAAACTGAAAAATCATTTTTTTGAGTGTACTGTATACGGTACACTGCCTACTATATTAAAAAAAACATACTATAATTGAACTCATCATATGTTGCCAAATAACCTTACTACATTTATACATGCCCAGATCATGTTTAATTCAGCAAGCAGCAAGAAGCATATATATATATATATATATATATATATATATACACACACACACACACACACATAAAGTTTTCATTTTAAAAGTACATGTTTCAATCACTTAGCTCAGTCAAACTGTTATGACTGAATTAAATATATATATATATATATATATATATAATATATATATATATATATATATATAATAACTTACATAATATTTATTCTTTATTTTAAATATTTTTGTTTATTAATTTATAGCTTGATTATAATTATAGAAGTGCAATTAAATGGTTATTGGTGTTTTTAGGTTTGTTATTTGTCTTAAATTGCTGTTACCTGAAAGACAATGCATTATATCCATTTAAAGGGTATTTGGTTTGTGTCGAATGAAGCACACACTAGCCTATTAGTATGTCTAGTGACAAAATAAAGCTAATGTGGAGTTTAATAATCAACATTTATTGTGCACATTTAGTGCAAAGCAACATAAATGAAAAATTTATTTAAAAAAAAAAATAAGGCCTTTACTGTTGTTCATATTTATTTGGTTTAATGTCTACTTTCTAAGTTTTGAAAAATAAAGCACATAAAATTATTCATACTTACTAATTTTAAAACTTTTATTTTGAGAGAAGAAACTAGAAGAGAATTACATAACTATACATTTGTATTACATACAATTCATTAAGAATAGTGGACTTAAAAATAGAATATTGACATTACAATATACACCTATCACTTCACACTCAGCACATTCAGCACAGGAGGTGGCGGTATGCACCGAAAAAGTTGGTATGCGACCCGCCAGTAAATCCATAGAAGAAGAAAAAGAAGAAGAAATCTAGATAATAAATCAGACTGATACAAATAATGTTTAGTAAAAGTCAATCGCACATATAAAATGTGTGTTTTTATAAAGTCAGCCGGACTGAATGTCAAAACAGCCTGAAAACAAACGACATTCTCAACCTAAAGGAAGCGGAAATTTGTTGTGACGCAATTTGCATATCCTGGCGGCAACATTCATAAAATACGTTAATGCTGCGCATGTCTGAAATAGATCGCCACGCCATTAACTGGAATATAAGCTTAAAACAAACAGGTACGTGTTCATCCATTTCCATCACTGTTATTAGAAACAATATTATCAAACTGTTTTATGATGTCGGTTGATACTAATGTGTTATTATGACAGAATGCACGATTGTAAGCCTAAATGAGATGGCCGCGCCATAAACTGTATTAAACAGCACACGAACAGGTAACTGTTAACTTAACTCATCTATCCATTTGCATCAGTGTTATTAGAAAAAATATTAGCCAACAGTTTTATTATATTGGTTGAACGTTATGTATTTATGGCCTGATTGCACTATTTTAAGCCTAGATGACCGCGCCATCAACTGAATTAAACGGCAAACAAACAGGTAACTTTTTCGTCCATTTGCATCAGTCTAATTAGAAACAATTTTGCCAACTGTTTTATTATGTCGACTGATACGGATGAATTTATGACAGAATCCACGATTTTATGCCTGAAAGAGATCACCGCGCCATTAACAGAATTAAACATCAAACGAAAAGGTATGTGTCTAAGTTTGCACATGTTTGTTAGTTTAATCATCTATCTTTGCACTCTGTTCATTTTCATGGCATCGATCAAAGATATTATAACAATGTTGTGTTGTGTGGTTGATGGTTCAGTGCGTTTTGAAAGCATTAATGACAATTATTATTGGTTACTGAATATTGTTAATAATAATATCAATAATGGGTATTTGCGCCTTTGGTTGCTAGAATGGTATGGATGTATGGCTAATAATTTTTACAGTTATTCATATTTGTTATTTGTGTCTTTCAGAACCACACACATTTTGCTGACTTTATGACATTTTATTGCTGACTTTATGAGCAGATGGCCGGCTTTGTTCCAAGAAAATGAGGTAATTCACCCTAATGTCTTTAAGTGGGATTTTACATAAAATTAAATGTATTAAAATGCCAATAAGTCAAATAAAATAATTACACCATATAAGCAAGTTAGAACACACAGGCTAGCTAGGCATTTTTTGGGCATACATTAAAGTTTTGGTGTTTTTCTCTTTGTGTTTTAGGTTTGTGCTGAATTTGCACGGGTAACAACTGTTGCCTTAATTTCAAAATTCTTCTCAAAGCTGGATGAACACACTCCAAGTCTTCTGAGGATCTTTGCCAAGAGAGGTGGAGCTCAGGGACAAAGGATAAGGAAACTTCTTGTGCCACTTACACAGGTATGATAACTGCGAAAATTGTTTTTCTAGATAAATTAATCATTTGTTTCTCACTTACGATTTGTGTGACTTGAAAATGTATTAGTTGATTGGTACATGTTGCTAATTTTCTTTATTTTCCCTAGTGTGCCTGCATTAATGTTAAGAGGGAGTGTGTCCTCAAAGCCCTGTTTGTCTACCTAAATGAGGATCCTGACAATCTCATCAAGGAGTACATGGTATTATTGCCTGAATATTCTGACAATATTTTGTGTATAACAATACATTTTATAGTACATTAGTATTAATGTACTTTGTTTCTGTTTATAGGATGTAGATTTTTCCAACGCTGAAGCTGCACTCAAAGAAATGGTGATGGGCGTTTTTGTCATCAGATGTGAAGTTGGTGATGAACCTGCGGATGTTGGAGTAGTTCTTGGAGTTACAGCACTAGAAGGGCTTGGTAATGTAGCTAATGGTGTTGCATTGCTGATTGGGCTTATTTATGCCCTAAATCTTAGTTATCCGAAGGAGTTTCGATACACCTTTGAACTCCTGCAAAAAGCGTTCCTGGAGCTTGATGGACACAAACTCTCCACCAAAGTTCAAGCCCTCAAGACCAAGCATTTTACACCTCATTAAAGGACTGATGAACAGACTGATCTTTACCTTGAAACTATGTTTTTTGTGTCAAATAGTCAAAACATGTTCATGTTTCATGTTCACACATTTTTAATGCCTTTATTGATTTGATTTTTTGATTTTTGATTTTTTTTGTACATCAAGGCATATGTGAAGAGGAATAGTTTCCTTAAAAATTACATTTGTCCTTAACTCACCCAAAGAAGGTCAAGGAAAACCATCAAGGGTTTCAATGACTCATGGGTTAGTTAATGGTGACTATTTTAATTTTTAATTTTTTTTTTTTTTTGTAAAAACTTGTCCTTTTAAACACTTTTTTCAATGACGGTTTTAATGGCTTCTGACTGTTCTTCAAGGAAAGACGTTTGAATGACAATGTATTTTAAATAGTTTTCAAAGATGTTCCACATAGCACACATTGTGTTTGCTTTTCCTTTACAAAAATTATCCAGGCACATTTTGGAATTAGAATACATTTACAGACAGCTTGATGGACACAAGCAGTTTGATAAAGTTTTGCACTTCAGTGGAGGCCTGATGAACAAACATAACCCAAACATAATATTATTTTTTTCTTTGGAATTGCAGGTTACTTTCTTTTTGTGAAATGCATTAAAAGCGAACACACTTTGCTATTTTTTTTATTTTTTTTATTAATGGGTTGTTGTACATGTAGGAATGTAAACCTGTTTGTTTCATTTTGCATTGTAAAGGAAAACATTTCTGTACACATTTGTGTTTTATATAAATTGTCAAATTCAGGCTTAATGTGTTAAGTGTTTGAAATGTTTTTGAAAGTGTGACACCTGCTTAAGCTGTTCCCTAGTAAAAAGAATTTATTACATATTTGCTGCCTCCGTAGTCATCATTGAATTATGGGGAAAAACGGGTGATATTCATTATTTTATAACATAGTAGTAACTTGACTAAATGGGATTCATTAGAAGTGATGTAAACATATCGGCTTAACATCAAGGATTAAATTTAAGATAGCATGATTAATTGAAGTTCAATAAAAACCATTAATTCAAGTTAAAAATAAGTATTTAAATCATGTTTAGTGAATGTCATCTGTTCATGTTAAATGAACACAAATATTTCAAGCTGGTTTAACATCATCCATTGTTGTTAAGATAATGTGGTGTAATCACGTGGAACCACTGTCCACGATTAAATCATGTTCAACCAAAGTGCTATTTTTTTGAGTGTACTCAGAATGTACTATGCTAGTATTTCGGACATAATCTATGCAGCGCTGCAGAACAGAGTGTTTCTAAATGATTCTGAGTGCTGTCTTAACTACATGAGCGTGTCGGACATCACGAGAGCTTTGGATGATGGGAGAGAGTCAGGTGAGCATCATGGGACGGAAGCTCAGGAACAAGGGTCACACTTTCATCATTACTCGGTCAGGCTTCAATACACTCTCTTACACACACATCACATGTGACTTCTCTTCTGGAGTGTAGCGTATATTTTCCATGACCCTCATGTTGATAGATAAATACACTTCCAGAAACCGATGGCTGTCACAAGATCAGATATTCCAATGACACTCTTTTTGCAACACTTTC
Source organism: Tor tambroides (assembly GCA_021397915.2). Classification (NCBI taxonomy): domain Eukaryota; kingdom Metazoa; phylum Chordata; class Actinopteri; order Cypriniformes; family Cyprinidae; genus Tor; species Tor tambroides. The sequence continues at coordinate 187,043 of JAFVLL020029057.1, read as the reverse complement.
ACTCCATGACATTTAAAGACTTTATTCCCAGACAACTGTATGTTATATAGCACCAACTTTATGTAATATCCTGCCAAGGGAACAAAAAAAGTAGCAAAAATATAGTATTACCTTACTATATACCATGTTAATACTGTGGTATTCTTTGAATTACCATGTAAATGCCATATAAATATAGTAATTATTTCATATAAATTTGTCAATTTACTTAGATTAATTCATCATAATAATTGGATATGTGTTTGTTAAAAAAGCCCCCGAATGAACATAATTTAAAGACATCAGCTACATTATCATGGCAAACAAAAGCATTAAAATGAACTCTATGTGTGTGTTTTATATGTAAATAAAAGCTTAAATTAAATCTGTTTATCATATAAAACAAGAAGACTTAAAACAATTCATATGGATTACTTTTACGATCACTTTATAAACTTTTTAACGCATCAAAGTTTTGATGTATTTTTAAAAGAGGGTCATAAATCTCTCAGGTTTCATTAAAAATAACTTCATTTGTGTTTTCTGAAGATGAAGATGAAGAAAAGGTTTGGAATGACATGAGTGTGATCAATATTCATTTTTGGGTGAACTATTTAATTAAGATTTGTCCTCACAAAAAATGACTACATATTTGTCATATAGTGTATATATGTGTCAACATACCATGGTTACCTATTATTATCTGATATCATCATTGAAACACATTACTACTACGGTAATTTTTACAGTAAGGCTGTTATTCAAGACATGATGATTAGAATTATAATGAGTCATAATTGTTTCAAATAAATAAATAAATAAAAATAAGGCACTAAAAAAGGGAAATAACTGTGTCCAAAAAATTCCCAAAGTTAAAAATCTGGGTCATGCTTCCTCTTCTTTATAATAGATTTTGGGATGTCCTCTACATGTTATGTAGGTCAAAGTAGTAATGGGCTAAATGAATTATTCTTCGTTATCCTATTTTGAAGCTGCTCTTCCCCATCTTGCGATGTGATGAGCTGCATTCACCAAAGTGAAGGAGAAACGCTTTCATCAGCAGAAGCGCTTCTTAAGGTCAGTAGGAGGCTTAAGACTCCACGCAGCCGCATTTCTTTAGCTGCCATGTGAAATCTGGAACATTTTGGTGGAAATCTGCAGCAGCCCCTTCCTGCAGAAAACCCACACTAATGAAAACTCCCTGAAGGCTCCCACAGGACAGGGACGGGGGAGTTACTGTCCGTATGTCGCAGTTGCCAGACTTCCACGGCTACAAACCCACATTATTTGCTCGACTTGTGTTTTACTTTTCTCATGAACAGAGAACTTACGGATGTGGGGTCGTTTCACTACAGACAAAACCTTCTCTGTCACTATGTCAAAACATTTTTTTCCAAAATCAACGAGAGTTTAGCGAATGACAGTATAAATAGATGTACTTTAAATTAGTAAGCAAAAAAAAAATGGATGAACACAACCTTGTTTTTTCATGACTTTACTGTGTCAACATAATTGCTTTACCCTTATAGAGAGCAATATGAAATACTGTTTATGTTTCTTTAGTTCATAATGAGGAACTCCTGAACTTTGTTTGACCCTATGAGAACAGGGCAGGTTTTTACACGAGTTAATGAGATATTAGCGAGGGCACATGCTGAAAATAGCACCCACAGTCGAATAATCTAAATCTCAGATAAATGGCAGCGGTGTGGTGAAGATCAAAAGCAGCACTACTCAACCATCTTTGAACTCAACCAATGATTTTAAATAAAGTTACTAGACTCAACAGTGCACACCTCTAGACATAACACGGTTGTCAAAACAGGTGTGCCCTAATCCTAAATCATCTTTACATGTTATGGCAATGTATTTTTCAGTTTACACAGGCATGGCAAAAAAAAGCAGTAAATCACATCAGTTGTAATTTCATGCTAATCCAAGTTTTGTTCTATCCGGCTACAACACAAAGCATTGTGCAACAAGAAAGAAAAGAAACTGAGAGCGAACAGTTTGGACTAAACAAAATTTAAAACAGCAATGTGGGGAAAAAAACAAAATACTTCAAAGGTCTTCTTTAAACTAACAATTTTGTAGGTTCAAATTATTCGCAAGCTTCTTTGCACGGCATCCATTATGTGACAGTAACAGTAACAGTGGCTTCTTTTGAATTGAAAAGGTGATGTTAAAGTCATGATGAGATGGAAATTCACCCTGTCTATTTTCTAAATGCATGTTATTAGTCTTATTGCAAATGTTTCAGCATGTTTAATTTTTTTTTTTTTTGTAATTTTAAAGGAATAGTTCATCCAAAAGTGAAAATTCTGTTATCATTTATTCACCCTCAATTTGTTCCAAACCTGTATGATTTTCTTTTATCTATTAAATATAAAATAAGATATTTTGCAGAATGTGTGTTGTTGTTCCCCATTGACTTCAATGGTGTGGACAAAAATAATATGGAAGTCAATGGTGACCAGAAACTGTTTGGTTACCAACATTCCTCAAAATATCTTCTTTTGTGTTCAACAGAAGAAAGAAACTCATAGAAGTTTGGAACAACTTGAGGATGAGTAAATGATGACAGAATTTTCATTTCATTTTTGGGTGAACAATCTCTTTAACTCAAATGTCATATCTTTAGGTAAACGGACAGACTTCTTTCTAGTGGATTTTTCCAATCATTTCATCCACTTAACCATTCTGTCTCTTTCTTACAATCGACTGCAAACTCACATTCAGATCTGCCTCCATCTAATCAACGAAAAATAGATTGAACCAAGTCCCCGCCATACATTTTTTCTTTTTGATAATCCATTTCATTCTGATGTACATCACAATACAGAAGAGAAGATCTGTCGGTAACTGCAGTTGCATCACAAAGTCATCTAGAGAGTATTTTATTTAAAGGAACACTCCACTATTTTCGAAAATAGGCTCATTTTCCAACTCCCCTAGAGTTAAACAGTTGAGTTTTACCGTTTTTGAATCCATTCAGCCGATCTCTGGGTCTGGCGGTAGCACTTTTAGCGTAGCTTAGCATAGATCATTGAATCTGATTAGACTGTTAGCATCTCGCTCAAAAATGACCAAAGAGTTTCTATATTTTTCCTATTTAAAACTTGACTCTTCTGTAGTTACACCGTGTACTAAGACTGACGGAAGATGAAAAGTTGCAATTTTCTAGGCCGATATGGCTAGGAACTATACTCTCATTCCGGCGTAATAATCAAGGAACTTTGCCGCCGCTCCATGGGTGCAGCAGACGCAGTGATATTACGCAGCGCCTCAAAATAGTCCCCAGCTAGGTGGGATGGATGGATTCGAAAACGGTAAAACTCAACTGTTTAACTCTTGGGGAGTTGGAAAATGAGCCTATTTTCAAAAATAGTGGTGTTCCTTTAACAGATTAACAGTTTGAGGACCAATTCTCACTATTAACTAACTATTGCTGCTTATTAATAGTTAACGAGGTAGTTTAGGTATGGACTGGATTAAGGGATCTAGAGGGGGGATGCAGAAAAGGCATTAATATGTGCTCTATAAGTACTAATAAACAGCCAATATGCTAGTAATATGCATTATTAGTGAGAATTGGTCCATAAACTAAAGTGTTACTGAAATCTATATACACACGAGTGCAATTATCAATAGTTTTGGTCCGTTTTCCTGAAAAAGAACTCCAAAATCTTGAATATATGAGTTCACTAGCATATAGTTAATCTCAAAGCAAACACACATGGAATAACAACCACAAATTCATGAAAATTACCCTGTAAACCTTCAAAACTCCCATCGTGGAGCCTATTTTTGTCATTCGTTTAATGTGGCCCCATCCACTGCAAATTCTAATTGCTGCTTCTTAATTGTCAAATTTGTCCTAATTGGCTATGTCTACAGCTTTAGGCAGTATTTCTTTGTCAGTGAGGACAGAAAAATCACTTTACTGATTTGAAGCTTGTCACAGTGTGCCTGGTTAGGACATAGTATTGGGAAAGAGAAGGAGAAACAGCCGACTTGCTTCACACAATAAGGTCAGCAAGCCAGTCTCAGGGGTGTTTGTCCACTGACCTGGCTGAGTGGCAAAATGATGACAGAGGACTTTAATTCTGCACTTCTTACCAAGATAACCAGGCATGTCAGCAAACTGGTAGTGAAGGGCACTGAGCCCTTGGATAATATCAGACAGGAGGAAAAAACCGTTGGCTACTGATTCGACATGACTACCGAGAAAAAAAATGAGCGACAGCGTTCCTGCCTTGCAGTTAATTAAACCTGACAAGCATACCACAGTAATCGCAGCTGCCGTATTGCATGCACCTGCATATACTGGGAGGTCACAGAGAATAAACGTGATTGCTTGTCTCATTTGAAATCAACCCAAAGCATTGGACTCGAGGTTTTAGTATAGTGTGGAATAGCGCACAATATTGCCCTGTGTATTGGGTCGCTGTTATCATATTTCATCTGTATGATGCTCTGCACACATTGTCATTTCATTGTGTTTTCCAGTGTCTGGCAGGTTTCCAGAAGAACACTGTTAGTATTCATGGGAAAACACCTGAGGCACCTGAGAGCCGAGCTGACTTGGCATAAGGGATCCAACCGCTGCAGTCTCCTAAATTATCTGCGATTGGACCTGTTCCACCACATAAATATTCAAATTAGTGTCAATGCTAGCGTGTGTACACACACAGAATGTCTCATAGGGGCATTCATGCTTCACCGAGACGGAGAAATGTGATTTTGAATAAATTGAGGGAAAGCATTTTGCCAAAACTTTTCACAGTAGACTTTTCTCATCCAAACTAACTGCATGTAAAACAAAGTTTGGGGACTGAGGATTGAGTGACAGTCTTTTAATTTTGGATGGGAAGCTAGCAAGGAAGAGAGACAAAGGACAATGAACAATGGAAACCAGAGTGACATACGGTTATAATTGAATATCATCCCCTGCTTATTTTCCACAGAACTTCAGTCCAATATGACCTTTGCTGAAACAATGATCTAATTCTTGAGCAGGCTATTGTTTGTGAAAGATTTAATTAGATTAAACTTGATGGATCTCCTGTAGCGAGTAGAGGAGTTTGTAAGGAAATATGGCCATAGGTGCTGAGGTGAACTTATCTTTTTTTATCCACAAAGAGAACAAGTGATTCTAAGAATAGAAATCATACTTTACGCTTGCCTAATGCATTGCAAATGCTAACATTGCACATGCAGTATCTCAGTATTTAGGAGGTCAATGTCTACGCCATTGTTTTTGACTATTTAACTAGCTACCAAGATTTCTTCAAACAGCTGCTCCAACATGACATGCATTTGTACAGCACATTATCAGTTGCTTTCTAATTTTCAGAATGAAACTGACATAAGAAACTGAGCTTAAATAACTACAAGGATTTGCATACACTTACTTGCATAGAGTATCTTTAGGCTTGCAACAATGTTATTATGAAGCATTGTTAAACAAGAACCAGACACAAGTTAGTCTTCTCCTCAGAAGCTCATCCATTGCCTGACAGCAATGCAAATTCAAGAGGTCAAGACACACAGGCGTCTCAACGGTTCACCGGGGGGGGGAAAGCATTCACTGAGACTCCTACACCAATATTTGAATTCATATTTTTCCATGCAGATCTATTATTGTGGTATAATCTATTTGAAATAAACACCCTAAATGGTAGAGAAAAATAAGTGTGTTTGGTTGTGCGAATGCAAACAAGTCTTAAGTTGCTATTTTTGGCCATAATAGACTGCGATGAGGACCAGACTTTGTGCCGCAAGTCAAAAGTCTGGCAAAACAAGACTAGACACAAGCTCGAAGCGGCCACATGGCTGTTTTACAACATTGTCCACCTGGGATTAAAACTTGCAGGCAGGGCAACCAAGATTTCTGCTGACATAGCCTGGAGTCAAAAATCATTGGGCCAGCTCAGTACAGCAGAAAATCAGATAACACTAGAGCTGCACACCAAGCCGTATCAATCCAACACCATGTTCATTGTGCGAAAAGCACACCAAGTACCTGATATTTATATTTACACAACTCATGTGCTCCATGACCATTTTTAATACTTGGAAAAGCCTGAGGAAATGCACAATTACAAGGGTAGACATTGTTGTGTAAAATAAGCTTTCGACCGCTCCACCTTGAACAGTGATGACGGAGGTTAACGCATTGTTAGCGGTGGTCTGTGCGTGGGTGTGCTGCCCTTTCCCTGAGGAGAAGGGAAGAAAGTAGCCACCCCTGCTATAAATAAACAGGCCAGGCCTGGCCACTAATCTAATAAAACTGTCCTTATTGTATCTGCCAAGAGCCAGCAGTCCAAAAGGGCAGGCGTGGTGCATGTGGAGGGCGCAGATATTGGCAAAAGATCGCTGAGTCATCACCTGGTGGAAGGGCGTATGGATGCCGATTCCAATCCATCCTCTTTCTACAGGCACTCAGCAATAATCAAGCTAATCAGCATTGAGCTGAGAATTCATAATGACAAAGGCATCCATCTTCATTCAATTAATCGATAGCTGCAGGCTTAAAGTGAAGTGTAATTACTGTGCCATCAAACAGAACTGCAAAAATAATGACTCTTTCCCAAACACTCACCCGCCTGCCACTGGTCGGACCAACAATTAGTCCTGCCCCAAACATTTTTTGAGCATATCGATCAGATCAACTGAAGTACTTTAACTGTGGTAAGAAAGTGCATCCAAGTGTTCACTATCTAGTAAGAGGCTGCATCAAATTGCATATTCGTTGAAAGCTGGATGATTTCAAGTTAGTGTCTCTTAGGACCAGAAGTTAAGAATTTCCTTGAGACAGATGTTCCTTGATGCAATTATTGAATATATTCTCATGTTCTCAAATATTTTCTTAACTCTTTCCCTGCCAATTACAGAATTTTCCGGCTTTTCTTGTTTTCACTGTTATACAGTAGGGGGCGCTATTACACATCTTCTGAAAGAGTGCAGAATCTCTGGATCAAATCACTGTGAAGAAGAAGCAACAAGCGATCATATATGTAAGCAGATGCATATGTAAAATAATCATCAAACATTAAATAGCATATAAATCCACACTGCCTAAACTTATCAGGCTTAACCTTAGCGTTAAGAAGAAAATGACAGATTTTAGTAATGTTATGTGATGGTATGGTGGAGTTCTTCCAAGACTTGATCAACTCAGTGGAAAACATATCAAAGCCTGACTTATGCAAACCAGGCTCATTGGAAATACATGCCTCTAAATATATTTCTGCAACACCGTTATCACCTACCTTAGGCTACTGCACGTTTCGAGGCAGTTTCAAAGTGAAGTGTCCAGTGAGTGGCACTAAAACGCGGGTTCAATACGTGACCTTGTTAACAAACGCAAAACTGGTATAAAAACAGATTTGTTGATGCAACTGTGGTATTTAAACTTCCTTATATGCAGTTTTGAACTGTTTTGTGGAACCGTAGTTTCACGGGATTCGTGCCCGAGCTCTTCACCTCTCAAGTCGAACTCCTGTGTGAGCTACCGAACAAACCTACTGAATATAAAACCCATACATATGAAGCTGGATATGTGACGAAAACGTTCAAAAGAATCGCAGCAAGTTAAAATTGTTTTGAATTCATAACATGATATTCCTTAAGTAATTGTACAAAAATTAGGCTTTATTAATCAAAACTGTGGACCTGCAAATCATACTTTGAGTGAAAAGGAATAAAAGTTGTTGGAGTTTTACTGCCTCTGGTGTTTATTTCAACTGGAAACTGCGGCGATTTGTATGTATAGGTACAGTATGGGCTTTTTCAGTTTTGCAGAAATTTATTTAGAGGCATGTATTTCCAATGAGCCTATGTTGGTCTTATTGCAATGCCTGCAGATTACTGTAACATTACATAGTATTAACAAAAAAGTTAAATTGGCACTTTCTAATATTTTTATGAATGTTTCTTGAATATGGCCCCAGAATTAGAAATTACTGGTCAAAACATTGTGTTTTGCATTGCTGTCACACAAGAAGTTTTGGTGTAGATTCAGGTTAAACTAATAATAAACTTTTGGTTAATCTGATTAGTTCGAAAGCCTTCTTCTAAACACAGTTGCACATCAAGGAAACACTGTTAAATCCTCAGGGGTTTGGTTCAAGTGAACTGCACAAAGTGTCATGACTGATGCAATCACAATGGGCTTGAATTCAAACAAACCTTCCATTTGTAAAAATGCCAACAGTGGATGCTCCATTCTGAAACATACCTTATCTTGTGACCATAACGGTTACGCTAAAGATCAAACCAAAACATCAAAGACTTTCAGTGTGAGGACCTTTTGTTTCATCAAGAGCATCATTTCAGCTTGCATGATATTTAGGCAGACTCAGATGATAATGTAGAAGTTCTGTCAGGACACTCTAGATGGCTCAGCCCAATAGGTCTAACCATTCTGATATAATAATATCATTATTCACATGAGCTTTCTTCTCAACATTCAAATACTTGGCTAGTGCTTGCTGTAGCAGTTGCAGCGCGCTTCAGAAATCTTCCACCTCCCCCAGCTCCACCTGTATAGATCTGCTAGATAGATCTTCATGTATGATATATATGGGTTTATTTCATTTCTACATGCTTACAGCAGCATATCTATGGATGTATTGGCAGTAGCAATCTCTGTATTTACTCTGCCGCCGCAGCAGCGTAGCTGTTCTATTCTGCCAAGACCAAATACATTAACATTGACATGTATATTACCACGCTAAACTCTCAGAGAGTTATCATGACAGAACTATGGTGCACATAAAGATGTACATCAGAGGTGATTCAAACAGTGTCCAGTTTATTTCATATTTCAGTCATGATTTATAGACTGAACATGGTTGGCATTACTAATATGAAAAGACTCCTGCCTCTTCACAGTGTGCCGTTACCTTCGAAACAGCAACATAAAGTGAGGGGGGGGGGGATTTCTCACTTACATGCTTGAATGCTTCCTGAACTGACACTAACTGAGATACAGGCACATTGTCCGTGGGAACTATAACATACTCCTGCAGCCTGCTGGGTCCTGTGAGACAAAGTGGAAGAGTTTGTTTTCTGAAACCAAAGTATATTAGTAGTACGAAGGCTCTATAGTATGACCGTTTACTGCATGCAACAGATATACAGTAGATATTTGGGTGCACCAGTGCACATGACCCGACTGAAGCTCATGAATAGCTGTATAATTCAATTAAAACTACAAACCCCATCTACACTGTGCAACAGTTATGTTTCATACTGCAATCGGCTGCTTTTCATGCTATCAGTCATAAGAGCATGAAAACATTGTGTGCAATGGAAGACACTTCAGTGATTCAACACTGAGTATGTTGATTTATGTTTACAAGACAAAATAGATTAACATGGTTCATGTTGTTTCTTAGCAGCCTGTGAAATTACATTTTAATTATCAGAAGCAGGGTCAGAAATTAATGGGAGTTAGGGAAAAATACCACCGAAATGAATAAAAATGCCCCCAAAATTCAAGATATAGGGGCAAAAAAATGCCCCTGGATAAGGTGTTGTTTTTAATAGTTATGACATATATAGTTAAGCAATATTATGAGCAATAATGTTTTCTTGACTATAAGTGACCTATATTTCAGACACAATATCATCAGTTTTTGCTCTATTTAGCCAACAAAAATAGTTTCAAACAAAGTCACAGATGAACTTTTACTTACTAAATTTATTATTTCAATAAAATTAAATTTCAGATTTTGACATAAATGACACATACATTTGAAAAGGTTGGAAAACATGCCCTTACAAAAGTAAAGAAATGCCCCTGGAAATCAATTTAAGGGGGCAAATATTGCCCCATAATGGTAAAGTTAACTTCTGTCTGATCAGAAGGCGCCTAAATTTTTGTCTGCGCTCCTAAAAAAGAAAAGTAAGCATAGAGCCCTGAATACATTAATACACATTATAGCCGCAGCCATATCACCCTGCAGCCCAAGACCGGTTGCCCACAGAAGCTAAGCAGGGCTGAGCCTGGTCAGTACCTGGATGGGAGACCTCCTGGGAAAACTAGGTTGCTGTTGGAAGAGGTGTTAGTGAGGCCAGCAGGGGGTGCTCACCCTGTGGTCTGTGTGGGTCCTAACACCCCAGTATAGTGATGGGGACACTATACTGCGAAAAAGCACCGTCCTTTGGATGAGACGTTAAACTGTGGTCCTGACTCTCTGTGGTAATTAAAAATCCCATGTCACTTCTCGTAAAGAGTAGGGGTGTAAACCCGGTGTCCTGGCCAAATTCCCTCCTCTGGCCCTCATCAATCATGGCCTCCCAATAATCCCCATCCACTGAATTGGCTCTATCTCTCTCTCCTTTCCACCTGTAGCTGGTGTGTGGTGAGCGCACTGGCGCCGTTGTCCTGTGGCTGCCGTCGCATCATCCAAGTGGATGCTACACACTGGTGGTGGTTGAGGAGAGACCCCCCACATGATTGTAAAGCGCTTTGGGTGTATAGCAATACACAATAAAAGCGCTATATAAATGCCTCATTAATCTTATTCTAACAATATTATAAAGAAGAAAAGAGTATCCCATTGTTTTCAAGGTGACCCTGTTATGATTGCTTGGATTTTGGAGATTTTCTATGGCCAAACCTAGAAAATCACTTTCAGGATACTGACAGGAACAACACTTTCACATTCAGTAACCCTGGCATTCAGTAGGTTCCCATGAAAATGGTCTATGTTGTGTAACAACACTGTGTTGAAGCTAACTTTTCCATGGTGATGTTAGCATTATACAGATGCCAAGCCTGTAACCAGGGAAATGTCTACTGCAAAGCCAGACGCCTGGTTGCCAAGACAATGATGGCGAGATGACAGTTTGTTGAAACATCTTGTGGCTCAAAGTGCAAGGGTTTAGTGAGGCGCGGTTAGCCGGGGAAATCCAAATACAAAGATATAAAAGCTTCAGGATTTATTGGTTTTGGAGAGAAAGCTACGTATTGTGATGATGAATAATCAGCATACATATCATGTTACATTTCTATGGAAGTCCGTTTTCTCCACGTAATAAAATATGAAATTTTATCTCACAATTCTGACTTTTTTCTCGTAATTGCCTGTTGTAAAGTCGCAATTCAGTTTTTTTTTTTTTCAGAATTGTGGTTGTATAAACTTGCAGTTACGAGTTATAAAGTCACAATTGTGAATTGCGTGAGTCTACATCTTGCAATTATAACAAGCAATGGCGAGTTACAAAGTCAGAATTGTGAGATATAAAGTATTTTTTTCAACAGAACTAGACTTTATAAATCGCAATTGCAAGTTTCTCTCGCACAATTCTGAGAAAAAAGTCAGAATTGCGAGTTTATATCTCACAATTCTGATTTCATAAAAGGCAATTGCAAATTTATATCACTCAGTTCTGAGAAAATAAGTCAGAATTACGAGACATAAACTTGCAATTGCGAAAAAAACACGCAAATGCGAGTTTATGTCACTCAATTCTGAGTCTGAATTGTGGGACAAAAAGTCACAATTACCTTTTTTATTTCTTATTCAGTGGCAGAAATGGCATCCAAACATTTTGTAGATGCACTGAGAAACATACATTTTCTGAAAAAAAGTGGAAGTTGTGCACGCAAAACTTATGGAAATGTGTTGCTGTGCTGTTGCTAAGTTGTAGGTTAATGCAAGTTGGCTGGCCTCTTTACTTTCCCAAGAGTATTCTATATGATTTTCTGGTCCCTAGATATGGCTTATGTTTCATTGGTCTTCAACTGTCATAAACACTGTCACAAGCCTCTCTGCTGCCCCCAACAGCACTGGAGTACTCATGTTGTTATTCAGTGTGCAACATAACAATCTGAAGTGCTCTGGAAAATAAAAGATTTCATTTATTGAGGTGTAAAACATTTTGTGGAAAAAATGACTTCACCTTTAGTGTCTAAAGGCTTGATTAAGCGCGCTCAAATGTGTCTTATTCAAAGACTCTGTGATCTCATTCATCATCATTGTAGATTGAGGACTTAATGTAACTGAAGCCAAACAATACAAAGCACAAAGCCTAAGGCATAATGAAGCCATCGAATTAAAAAAATAATGAAACTACCCCATGCTCCACAGAGCGCTCCCCATAATCTAGTCTCTTTTCGAGCTCAACCCTCTAATGAAGTCTTGATAGTTTTGGCAACAGAGGTTCAAAAGTTATTGGATAATGGAAAAAATCGCAATCTCCCCCTTTGAGCCGTGAACTACATGGAATGAACCACAGTTGAGGAAAACAGTGACTAAAGATATTAGATCACCAGGTAAACAGCTGTAAACAGTAATCTACTTGAAGCAACTTGACCTCCTCTGACATCTTTGTAGCACTACAATATGGTTCTGTTTCATCCAGTAGCAGGTAAAATTTGAGAAAGATTTTTACATAATGAACAATGAACAAACCAGTATTGCTAAAAAGGAATCCCTAAAAAAGAAAGGAAAGGTGTTATTCCAATGTTAAAATACTTTGTCCAAAGTATAAGTTAGCCATTCATCTAGTAGTAGACTGACTTCCTGAAAAATATAAACACTGTGGCTCTGTAACACTTTCAGCAATGCTCAGTTTATTCTAGCGGTCCAGCTTGTTAACATCTGGCTCAACCTGTGCCGTTTGGGGCAAAACTAACCTGTTGGCTGAAGGGACAGTAAATGTGCTTTAGAAACCTAAATTGGGGAAGTTATTATTTTTACAATTCCATTTGGATGCTTATAAATACCAGTTCATTCCAGTTCACTCTAACAAAAAATAAAGGTTCTGAAAAGGGGTTTTCACAGTGATGCATTACATAGCCATTTTGGGTTCCACAAAGAATCTTTCAGTGAACAGTTTTAAAAGAACCTTTTTTTTTTCTTAGTGTGAAGAACATTTTTAAGGGGTCCTATTATGCATTTTCACTTTTCCAACTTTAGTTAGTGTTTAATGTTGCTGTTTGAACATAAAAAGATCTGCAAGGTTACAAAGCTCAAAGTTTTTGCTCATTAAAATTGCAATTTTTCTTAATTGAATTTCTTAACAAGGTTATAAAGTCAGCTTGCCATATAGAAAGTTGTCAGCGTTTTAAATATAAAACATGTTCTAGACATCTCTCCATGCTCCCTCGATGAGATCATGTGGAGAGAAGTCTGGACACAAGAATGTCTGCATGATCCAACTGCACATTTTATAGTTTACCCAATGCATTCCTTAAGGTCAGATAAGAAAAGCAAGAACGAGTTTAATGACCTCAGCAGCACCCAGCTGATTCCCGTCCAGGACTCTGCAGAAAGAATGAGAGGAATGCATTGGAGCGTAGAAACAAACAATTGCACTTTGTTCCCTGCTGCGACAAGAGGCTTATATTCAGCCCACAGTGATAGATTCCTCTTGCCACCCTCAAAAGAAGCAGCTCACTGCCTAGTGTACCACAGTGCATAGCTCCTTCACCACATGGCATTGTCAAAGAGTGCAAAAATATGTGCTGGGATCTACTAATGTATTCAAAAATTCATTCAAATCCAATGCATTAAATACATACAAAGACTTAAATACAACTATTTAATGAACAAGCTTCTGAATTTAAACTCATTTTGATGTTTTGGGGACCTAAAGTCAAAAATGCCATGCAACTGTCATGATATCATGAAGAAAAACCTTTGTTAAAAAAAAAAAAAAAGGAAAGTAAATGAAATTAGTAAAAATATATAAGAAGTCTGGCATAAACTATTATTATTATTATTATTATTATTATTATTTCTTGATAATGATATTTAACAATAAAAAATAGTAATATTATAACAAAATTTCTTCACTGCTTTTTTTTTACTTTTATATGCCAAATCACAGTCATGTGGTGTCAACAACAGTCATGTGGTGTGACCAATATACAGAAGAACCATGCAATCAATCAGTCAATCAATCAATCAATAAAAAATGATATAGAGAGGCAGACAAAGTCTCTTGAAATATCAGATAATTTCACCTTTTAATGACAAATCAATGTTAGTTCAGGTTGTAAAATATAATGTGTAAAAAACTTATTTAGGCATGCATGCTCACATATATTCTAAGTGTGGGGAAAATATGTTATTCATTTTTACCTCATGGTTACACCACATGACATTTTTAGATAAGTTACATTTAAACTTTTGAAAATCATAAACATTTTTTCGAATCAAACATTTAGAAATATCATGGCACACTTGTTTTAAAATAGATTTTTTATTTTATCATTTTTTTATCAAGACACTCTTATCAAAATTAAGCATTCCCAAAATCCATGCAGAAAGTGTATAATTATTAACATAACCTCAATTATTAGTGAAACGAACCCTAAGAAAAATTCTGCTGATGTGTCAAAAGGTCACGACTACTTACAGTCTAGGTTGTTTGAAATGTCAGACAGTTCAAAACCTTGAGGCTGAAGTGTTTCCCGAGAAGTATTTAACACGGCAACTGGACTGGCTTGCTTAGCATGCACTGGGAATTGAAGTGAACTCAACAGTTGATGGCTTGACAGCTAATTTAGCCGCTGCATCAAACACTGTACATCACAGGACTTCAGTATAGTTACAGAAGCTTAGACTCCAGCTCTAAAGTTACAGCGAAACCATGATGCTTTAGAAGCCTCTCAGCACAGGCAGCCACTCCCAGGGTTTCTGTCCGTCTAATGTGGTCTGGCAAGCGCATTGTGCACACGTCTCGCTCTGACTTTTATTAAACGGGGCGTTTGTAGTTTGATGAAGGTTCCCCTCCAAAACCACCCCACCCACTGCCTGTTAACATCACCTCAAGATCAAAAGGGGCTAATTGCCGCTACGGCTGCGGTTCACCTTATTAGCTGCAAACTTTTTGTGAGGGTGAACGTGTGTGTCATGCACCCATTAAATTAATCTTAAAAAAATGACAAAGGTAGGACTGCAGACTATTTTATTTGAGTAGGTCAAATAAAAAAGGGTTTTGCTTTATTACAAAAAACTTTATTGACAATCAACATACATTGGTAATATTTACAGAAAAACCATGTCTAGACGTTGCATTGAGCGCATCCAAAATACTGAGGCTCCAGCAGAAGAATATATTCCAGCAGTGCAAACCACAAGCTGAACCACCCAAATTATTGCAGCCTGGCCATTTGAATAACACTTCCCTGTGCTGAGATCATAAATAATTCAACACGTGTGCTTACTAGCCTAACCTCTCTTTAAAACCTGCCAAAACTCAAATTCAGGATTGAAGATGAACCAGGCAGCTTCAACTTCAATCTGAATGGCGCACTATGATCTGAACGCTCCTTTATTAATTTATTAAGTTAATTCGACGTTTCTAACACACAAGCTTCCACAACGTTGTGAAAGGAGCTTGTTACTGCTGATAGTCTTCACAGGAGCACGCTCTCATCCTGCAGCTGATGAGAGACGTTTGTCAAGGGTTGGTTGTGGAAGTTCGAGGCAAAGTCGAATTGAGGGCCGACAGCATGATATGGAAATGCCGCCTGTGAGCTTTTATCACTTCAGTGTCACACGGGAAGCATTTGTCACCACTTCAAAACCAATCCGACGTTCTCAAGTAATGACTGGGAAATGTCAGGAGCTGAAGGAAGTCAGGTGGCATTGAAACAAGCTGAGCTGAGTCTACAAGCTTCAAGATTTGTCAAAGTCAAAGAAAATTTACACGACACTATTTACTTTTACATTGTACTACTAGAGTAAATCTCACACCAATTTGTAAGAATGTGTGGTTCGCAATTAACCCTTAAATCCAATATATGTTATATTGCTATATATATATATATATATATATATATATATATATTGCTAAATAATGAAGCCTATTTAATTTTAGGACAATTAGCATATTCATATTACTGTAATCTAAGAAAAATTTCTTATTTAAATTGCCTTTAAAGGTGTGTACTGATATATAGCCAAAAATATCGCCACCCTTGGTAAATATGATCAAAGAAGGCTGTGAAAATTTATCTGCATTGTTAATCCTTTTGATCTTTTATAAAAAAATTTTTTTTAAAAATCACAAAAATCTAACCTTTCATTGAATAATAAGAATTTAAAATGGGGGGAAATATTATTATGAAATAAATGTTTTTCTCAAATACACAATTGGACACAATTATTGGCACCCCTAGAAATTTTTATGAGTAAAATATCTCTGAAGTATATTCCCATTCATAGCCACAATTTTGGGCACTCCAGGGTGATTATGAACATGAAATTATCCAGCCATGGCTTCCTGTTTCACAGAAATATAAATAGGAGGGAAAACAAAGCCCAAATTCCCTTAATCATCCATCACAATGAGAAAAACCAAAGAATATATTTCTGATGTGCAGCAAAAGATAACTGAGCTTCACAAATTAGTGAAGTGGCTTTAAGAAAAGAGCTAGAGCAGTGAAAATTCCCATTTCCACCATCAGGGCAATAATTAAGAATTTCCAATCAACAGAAAATGTTACGAAACTGCCTGGAAGAGGACGTGTGTCTATATCGTCCTAATGCACGGTGAGGAGGAGAGTTTGAGTGGCTAAAGACTCTCCAAGGACCACAGCTGGAGAATTGCAGAAAATAGTTGAGTCTCGGGGTCAGAAAACCTTTAAAAAAATTGTCAAACAGCACCTACATCACCACATGTTGTTTGGGAGGGTTTCAAGAAAAATTCTTCAAAAACTCCAGCATATTCAGTTATCAGACACGACTGGAACTTCAAATGGGACTGGCTTCTATGGTCAGATGAAACTAAAAAATGAGCTTTTTAGCAGCAAACACTCAAGATGGGTTTGGTGAACACAGGGATAAAAAGTACCCCATGTGTACAATGAAATATACTACTGTATTTTTGATGTTGTGGGCCTATATTTCTCCTGGACATCTTGTTTAGACACATGGCATCATGGATTCTATCAGAATCAGAATCAGAATCAGAATGAGCTTTATTGGCCAAGTATGTTTACACATACGAGGAATTTGTTGTAGTGACAGAAGCTCCACAGTGCAACAAAAAGACAGCGACAGGACAGGACACAGATAATAAAAGAATAATATACAAATACAAATACCAACAGATAAAAAAATCAATAAGTGACTGACTCTGTTAGAAATCTTATAATGGGCCATGTTTGGATCTTCCAACCGGACAATGATCCAAACACAAACCTCAAAAACAACACAAAAATGGGTCACTGGGCACAAAACCAAGCTTCTGCTATGGCCATTCCAGTCCTCTGACCTGAACCCTGTAGAAAATGAGTGAGGTGAACTGAAGAGAAGAAGCAACTGGCCATGGAGCTTGTGAATCTGAAGGGTCTGGAGTGATTCTGGATGAAGGAATGGTCTCTGATCTCTTATCAGGTGTTCTCTAACCTCATCAGGCATTATAGGAGAAAATTTAGAGCTGTTAAACTGGCAAATGGAGGTTTCAAAAAGTATTGAATAAAAGGGTGCCGTTAATTTAGGTCTATGTGTATTAGAGAAAACATTTTATAACATATTTCCCCCCATTTTAAATTCTTATTATCCAATGAAAGGTTCGATTTTTGTGACTTTTTAAAATAAAAGATCAAAAGGATTAACAATGCAGATTAATTTTCACAGCCTTCTTTGATCATATTTACCAAGGGTGCCAATATTTTTGGCCGAGACTGTATATATATATATATGCTACACATGCTATATTATACATACATACATGCATACATACTACTGTGCGTGTGTGTGTGTGTGTGTGTGTGTGTGTGTGTGTGTGTGTGTGTGTGTGTGTGTGTGTGTGTGTGTGTGTGTGTGTGTGTGTGTGTGTGTGTGTGTGTGATAATGTCCTGGCAGAAAATGTGTGTAAAATATGTGTGTGTGTTAATCTATATGGGTCACCTGATTAGAAGTATTGTTCTCATTACTTGAGCTTCCAAACCGTTGGGCGTTCTCCAGACAGACAGATAAAAACTGCAACTGTCTTGCTATCATGTGGCTATCAGTCTGTGGATGTGTTGAGGAGATCCCTTGGGTGATGCTTGCCAGGCCATCAGATGTCTGACAGGAGGCTAATGTCCCACAGGCCATTTGCTCCCCAGCACAGCTTGGATGTCACCCAGCGACAACAGAGCATCATTGACTTCACACAACTTGTCAATCTAAGCACTTGCCATCAGTTCCACTAAAAACAAAACAAATTGTGGTTTATTGCCATCATTATTGTTGAGCCCTGCTGTTTAAATGGGCTGCTCTTTGCCAGAATAAATTGTAAAGTGGCCAGATTATATAAATTACCTATGGCCCATATGCACGTTGAACATGAAACAAACACAGAGCAGATGCAGAGATTGAGTTCATGTGGAGCAGCATTTACTGTGAACCAAGCCACACTGAGACACTAAAAACACTGGATCATGATCTGTGCCACACTTCACTCTGAAATACAGCGCATATATTCATTTAATTAAATAAGATTTGATAATTGTATTAAGCCACATTGCATTTTTGTTTTTATTTTGATTAACTGTGCAGCCCAAAGTCTATGTAGTTTGTGACTCTTTTGCTTTCTCTGGTTATTCTCAGTTTGATAATCAGCAGAACAACAAGTGCTACAATTTCAAGCCACAACAATCTCAATTACCAATTGCTCTTGATTACTCTCAAATCCCTCCAAATCAAGGACTTTTCTGTAGCTTATCTTCACACAGAGTGACTGTTCAGTGAGCCTTATCAACCACACAAAGTTGCAACAACAGTAGCTGGACTACAAATGACCTTTGCCCTACTGAATTGTTCTCTACATAGTCTGGGTCATGCTGGGCGTTACTGTGTCAGACCAAACAGTTCACAATCTGATAAGGTAACGAGGAACAGATATTAATCTCAGCGTTCAGGGTTTTCGACAATTTCACTCATTCATCATACACACCATGCAGGATACGGGATTGAAAAGGCACGCTAATCCATGCTTTTGCACGATGACATTTAGCTAGCGTCCTGGGAGCAGCAACACATCTATATTTAGATGCTCTCACATAGCTCTGAATATTTCAAGGCCTGTGTAGTCACTTGATACGTGCAGCCGGTGGGATAAGGTAGTGTGCGGTGAGGAGACAGAAACAGACAGCATGGCGCATCTTGTTTGAGGGATGGTCATTTAGTGTCAGAGATTAGCCAGCTCATGCATCATTCAGCAACATGTGTTCAGGCCTGGTTGCGGCCACAGGGAAAGGAGTTTTATTTGTCAGAGTGCTGTCATTAGATGCAAGAACACGTGAGTGTAAGTGTGGGGTAGAACAGATGGATATGAACAAGTGAAAATGTGACACGTAATGAGCAAATGCCTCACCATGCAGTTACTTTTAGCAGATAGTAGAAGGATGTCGTCATCTTTATGCTCATATGCAGTGCTAGTCCTCTCTATACACAAAGTATGCAAGTTGCAAAATGCCCCCGAACCACCAGGGGGCCCCCTTGCTCTCAAAAATGATTTAATGACAGGGGCTATGTGATTAATAGACTTTTAGTTTTGTTTTTGATTTTGGTTTCCGATGATTATGAAAACGCAATACTGCATTCCGCTCCTTTCCTTTAAAGCAATTCGCTGTTGCCAATCCCTGCATAACATCCAAATCAGTCAAATCATGTAACATGGCTGTCGTAATCATACTGGGAAAAAGAGGTGGACGACGCATTTCTTTCCACTGTAGAAAAGTGAAGCCAAAATATCCCCAATAATGGCCACTGTCATTTTGCGCCGATGACGTCATTTGGAGTCTGCGCAGTAGTGATTCATTAGAAGCCTGAGTCTGCGCAGTAGCGATTCATTAGGAGCCCCACTCTGCGCAGTAGTGATTCATTAGAAGCCTGAGTCTGCGCAGTAGCGATTCATCAGGAGCCCCAGTCCGCGCAGTAGTGATTCATTAGAAGCCTGAGTCTGCGCAGTAGCGATTCATTAGGAGCCCCACTCTGCGCAGTAGTGATTCATTAGAAGCCTGAGTCTGCGCAGTAGTGATTCATTAGAAGCCTGAGTCTGCGCAGTAGCGATTCATTAGGAGCCCCAGTCTGCGCAGTAGTGATTCATTAGAAGCCTGAGTCTGCGCAGTAGCGATTCATCAGGAGCCCCAGTCCGCGCAGTAGTGATTCACAGGCCTGGAGTCTGCGCAGTAGTGATTCATTAGAAGCCTGAGTCTGCGCAGTAGCGATTCATTAGGAGCCCCACTCTGCGCAGTAGTGATTCATTAGAAGCCTGAGTCTGCGCAGTAGCGATTCATCAGGAGCCCCAGTCCGCGCAGTAGTGATTCATTAGAAGCCTGAGTCTGCGCAGTAGTGATTCATTAGAAGCCTGAGTCTGCGCAGTAGCGATTCATTAGGAGCCCCAGTCTGCGCAGTAGTGATTCATTAGAAGCCTGAGTCTGCGCAGTAGCGATTCATTAGGAGCCCCACTCTGCGCAGTAGTGATTCATTAGAAGCCTGAGTCTGTGCAGTAGCGATTCATTAGGAGCCCCAGTCTGCGCAGTAGCGATTCATTAGGAGCCTGAGTCTGCGCAGTAGCGATTCATTAGGAGCCCCAGTCTGCGCAGTAGCGATTCATTAGGAGCCTGAGTCTGCGCAGTAGTGACTCATTTGGAGCCTGTGTGCACACAATAGTGATCATGAGCTGGGGTCACGGTATCGATTCATTAGGAGCCTGAGTCTGCACAGTAGCGATTCATTAGGAGCCCCAGTCTGCGCAGTAGCGATTCATTAGGAGCCCCAGTCTGCGCAGTAGTGACTCATTTGGAGCCTGTGTGCACACAATAGTGAACATGAGCTGGGGTCACGGTATCAAAGTCCCAACCAAACTCCCGCAGACCCAATGACAAACACTCAATCATGATGCCACACCCCATTTTTACACTGTTAAAGAGTTGGATTCTCATGCTAAGCATGGCCAGTTTCAAAAAATGATTTGGAAGTATGACGGAGTATTTCTGTGCCAAAAATCTTCCTTCCGGGTTCGTACAAGTTTCGGAAAGTTTTTTTCAATCATGGCTGTTGCTGACGTAAGCGAGGGTGGAACTCCTTATATGGGCATTTCTCCTGGAAGAACGTGCCCGTGCACGCATTGACCAGCGCAAGAGCAAGTACACGCCCATCAACACGCTTCATCCGGCAGCACTGCATGGGACTCGGTTGGGAAGAATGTCTCTAAAGAAGTGTGTTTTTGGTTGTGAGGGAAAGATAACCTTGTTCAGCTTCCCGAAGAACCCAGCGTTACGTGAACAGTGGATGCAGTTTGTTTTTCCGGGGCAGCAACGGAGTTTCTCAAGTGTGTTTGTTGACGAACGTTTTATAAACAAGGCCCAGTTCGATGCTGGATTTGCACATCGTTTGATACGGAAAGATGGAGCGGTCTCAGCTATAAAAGATTCCGGTCATGATTCAGAACTGCAGATGGTAAGTGAAACGGCATCAAATATCTGTTTTGTTGGCGATCGGCGCTCAAGTGCTCGTCACTCTTTAGCTCTGCCCACAGCACGCCTCCAGGAGCTCGGCTTTTTTCGGAGAGAATCGTAAAGCTGTATCTTTCTTTTATAAATATGATAAAACTAAAGACTTTTTGGAGATATGAAGGATGCAATACTACTCTATAGGTACTCAAGATTAACATGAGATTGGGTGAAACTGTGTGTGTTATGCTCCCTTTAACTGTTCAGAATGTATAAAGCGCACTTGGCCGTAATACACAGTGGCTGCATCCGAAATCACATACTCTCTCGAGTAGGTACTTTTTTGAATAAGTAATTACTTTGCGACCACAAAAAGAGCATGTTCTAGTATGAATGTAATCTGGACATACAACCTTCTCAGTGTTGTCATTGTCACGTGACCGCCCAGCGTCTGTTGCGTTGCGTCACTGCCATTCATAAATCCTCTCCTGTGGCTTCATGGGATAGTAAAGTGTCCATCATATGCACACTTCAGAATCACGCTGGAAGTAGTGAACATACTGTACAATATAGTAGGGAATGATGCAATTTCAGATGCAGCCAGTCATGAGGATGTCAGTATGAGGCTCAATTCCCATAGGAACAAATTGAAAACACTTGCTTGCCCCCCTCGTTCCACACCAGTGGACACGCACTGTAAAAAAAAAAAAGAGTTAAAAGCGTACTGAGCTGCAGAAGAGACACTGTTCCCCAGGTGCTTTCTGTTTGGGCTTTGAGGGTGCATTTGAATGGACAAATACACACAAAAATATGTCAAACTGTCCATTTTTGCGAGTTTTTTTTACTTAAACGCAGTCAGTTACGTCTTCAGTGAACATAAACAGTTGGGTAAGTCATAGAATGCTTGTCAGTATATTAGATCTGTGCATTCTGTCTTAAAGTGACAGCAGCCTAATAAACCTGCTGCTGTCTGTTATTTAATGTTATTAATGTAGCATTTGGGTAATTTTGCAATTTAACTATATGAAATCAAGCTGGTTGATATACCAGTCAAGAGTAAAATTCTTTGCCAATGAGCCACATCTCGATATTTCAGCCAAACAGATTTACAATTTATCTGTTATGATTTTTGGTCATGATGAAGTGTCTCTAAAGTGCTGACATGTTTACCTGTCATAGCTAATCCACGTTGTGTGCATCAAATAGAAGCTATACTGTCAATCAATGATTTAATCCCTCCAAAACTATTTCGACCAAAAACTTTTTTTCCCCGTTTCAGCCGAATACATTCAGCTGCCAAAATTTGGGTGCATCTCTAGTTATGGACCATTTGCATTATGGTTAAATAAGCCGATCAAAAGCGATTGTACTCAGCATAGAAGTTGCATCAAAGCACCAAATACAAATACTCTGTTTGCAAAGACTTTAACACTGACCTTTTTATTGACGCACAGAGGTGGCCTAAATGTATTTACAGAGGAATCACAATCACATGCTCATATATGGATTATTAATTCGTATGCATTTGAGGAGCCTCTGTCAATCCAACTGCTTTCCTGTAATGCAACAGACAGGAGCTTACTGAAAGTGGTTTAAAATATGCAGTACTGAGCAAAAATGTTTGCTTTAAGATGGTTATTTATATCTTTTGCTTTAGTGTGCCAGTAGGAAATATCAATTTTAGATTTCCAAACAGATCTCTGTGTGGACCATCTGTTGTAGGACTTTCTGTTCATACAAAAAGCTTGTTAGACATAAAGTTAAAATATTTCTTATTTTGATGAAATCTTTGGAGGCCAGCAAACCTGATTAATATATAATATAATGTGTGTGAAACTCTAAGGACCAAGAATCTTTGGCTTGACATTATGTATGTCAATCGTTGATGATAAACTTTTGTGTGAGTCAGGCGCGAACCAAAACACAGCAGACGGCACGATCCAGAAAGACACATTTAATCTTGATGCACTTTTCAGCTGTTCTGAGTGAGGTTCAGTTCCCTCAAAGTCTGTGGTGTCTGTCATTATTTGAAAGTCAAAATATGATTGAAATGTATTCTATTTTATATACAGTTACTTTAGACAATTGCGATTAGATCAAAAAAACCTTAGGCGAGTAAATAATCATGACTGGCCTAGTTGGATCATTGTAATTTTTCTTCACCAACCTGATGATTTTCAAACTGGGGTCCAGGGCTGTACTAGGGGTCTGCAGAAAATTTAAGAGAAAAAGATTTTACATCATGTATTTTTTAGTGCTGTCAAACGATTAATCGCGATTAATCGCATCCAAAATAAAAGTTGTTGTTTACATAATATATGTATGTGTACTGTGTATATTTATTATGTATATATAAATACAAACACATGCATGTATATATTTTGAAAATATTTACATGTATATACATTTATATATTTATATTTTATATTATATATATATATAAGTATATTTAATATATAAACATAACATATTTTTCTTAAATATACACATGCATGTTTGTATTTATATATACATAATTAATATACACAGTACACACACATATATTATGTCAACAAAAACTTTTATTTTGAATGCGATTAATCGCGATTAATCGTTTGACAGCACTAGTATTTGTATTTAATGTGTTGACTTAAAATATTTATTAAATATCTTTAACACAATAATTTTAATTTAATTAGCAAATAGTTACAAAATTAAATTAAATTATTGTGATAAATGCTTTAAAAATAAATCTGAAATGTAGTGTATGTGTTTTGTTTTGTTTCCCCCAGTATTTTGTTTTGGCTACAGAATTTCATTTGTTTTTTTAAATTATGTTTTTATTAGTGCTGTCAAACACTTAATCGCGATTAATCGCATACAAAATAAAAGTTTTTGTTTGCATACTATATGTATGTGTACTGTTTATTTCTTATGTATATATAAATACATACACATACGGTATATATTTTGAAAATATTTACATGTATATACACATTTATTTCTAGTTTTATATTTTATATTATGTATAAATATATTTAATATATTAACATAACATATTTTTCTTAAATATATACATGCATGTGTTTGTGTTTATATATACATAACAAATATACACAGCACACACTCATATATTATGTAAACAAAAACTTTCATTTTGGATGCGATTAATCGTTTGACAGCACTAGTTTTTATTTATTTATTTTTTTAAGTGAAGTTATGGGCTATTTGAAGAACTAATATATAGATGCATTAATAAACCATAACACCTTTCTGAAACCTTTCATTTAAGGGTGTTAATGTTTATTATTGACTGACTGACTGCACATGTTCACATGCTCTAATTAATTTGAATGCATTCACACACACCCAGTTTCACAAAGAGCTAAAACAGCCACATAAGTTCAGCCAGTTGACCTGGCTGGAGTGATTGTCAACGCACATTCCCACCCATGGAAGGCC
Source organism: Tor tambroides (assembly GCA_021397915.2). Taxonomy (NCBI): domain Eukaryota; kingdom Metazoa; phylum Chordata; class Actinopteri; order Cypriniformes; family Cyprinidae; genus Tor; species Tor tambroides. The sequence goes on along the minus strand of JAFVLL020029057.1, from coordinate 162,208 downwards.
TTTCAGGAAAGCAACACCCAGGTCATCTGCTTTATTTATTTACATTCCTCCGATCGGCAGGATCCTCCAGAGACAGGGCACAGAAATATGCTGTGGAAGGGTGTGGAGCACCTCTGGGACAACACAGGACAGCGCCTCCACCAACACCAGCCTATTATCATACACTCACACCATTGTGCTCTCAGAAAAGCTCACTGTGTACGAGAACAATGCATTACAGTAACCACCTTCACAAGATTACTCTGTGATAGCTTGATATTAATCCATATTTATAGATTTTGTTCTCTGTCCACCCTTCATGACAGGTGCAGGAGAAGCAACTTAAGCCCAAAACATGAAAGTAGATACTTCTTGATATACAAATTTGATTTTACACATTGTTGACACATGAAATCAGGTGGCAAAAAATGAGTCAGAATGGGGGGTGTGGAATATTGCCAAAAATTATATCTCATTATTTTCTGAGATTGTGTCGATGACGTTAATTAGACAATATTTTGCAGAGTGTGTGTTTTTTTGCTGGTACCTGGGCTGGTTTAGACCTGTCACGAACAGCTGATTGCCCAAGCTTTTCATATTTTTCATATTTGCCCCATTAAATGGATTTCCAGGGGCCTTTTTAAGCCCTAAAGGGCAATTTTTCAATGCGTATTAGATATGCATTATCTTTTATGTTAAATTATTTATTTTAATCAATAAATTCACTAGGGGTGTTACCAATCAAACTAAATCAGTATCAGTATTGGCAAAATAAACAGACAAAATTGACAATATTATATTTGAAATGTAAATCACATTATGAACTTATTGTTTATTGTATTGTTGTCTTCTGCTGATATTCAGGAAAAACAGCACTTATGCATGCATGATACTGCTTAACTATCTCACATGGTATAAATATAATGGACAAAACCTTTTTTTGTGAACTCTCAGAGAGTACACAAAATTTTTAGTGCTGTCAAACTATTAATCGCGATTAATCGCATCCAAAATAAAAGTTTTTGTTTACACAATATATGTGTGTCTTCTGTGTATATTTATTTTGTATATATAAAGACACACACTTACAGTATATATTTTGAAAATATTTACATGTATTTACATGTTTAAATTTATATTTATATAATTTATATTACATAAAAATATATTTAATATATAAATACAACATATTTTTCTTAAATATATACATGCATGTGTTTGTATTTATATATACATAATAAATATACACAGTACACACACATATAATATGTAAACAAAAACTTTTATTTTGGATGCGATTAATCGCGATTAATCGTTTGACAGCACTAAAAATTATTGTAGTTTATTCAAATTGCACATCCCTAGTCAGAAATTGAACGTTACAGGTATGAATTATATTCTTAGTGTTGCCACAAGGGGTGCTATAGAGAGCACAGTATTGCATAATCTGTCTTTTTTAGGGTCAGTTTTCTCTCTCAGAACAACTAATGTCATGGCGAAGCAAATGTGTGAAAAAAATCTTGCAGAGCAAGTTAAATTAATAAAATTGTTGACATGTTTAGACTTGTTTTTGTTAGTGATATGGTTGTTTTGTACAGGAACCTGTTTCTGCACTGAATAAGAAAATAATAAATAAAGGTAACTGTGACTTTTTATCTCACAATTTGTACTTTTTCTTTGAATTTTGAGTTATCATCTCGCATTTCTGTTTCCACCACAGAATAAAAAAGGTAACTGCAACTTTTATCTCACAATTACTTTTTCCCTCAAGAATTTGCAAGAAAAAAAAATTATGAGATATAAACTGCAAGAATTGCAACAGTTTGAATTGTAAGACAAGAAGTCTCAATTACCTTTTTCATTGTGGCTTCTATAGTTTTGGACCTTATTGACTTTCATTGTATAAACAAAAATATTCTTCAAAATATCCTTTTTTTTTGTTCCATAAAATTGGAATGAGGTTGAGTAATTGATGAATTTTCATGGTTGGATGAACTATCCCTTTTAAATATAGGCTATAAAATGGGTCTTCATGCTTGCAATGTACTAATGTCTGTTTGTGTACTTACAGAGTATGTTTTTAGCCTTAGAGTATCTCTGTGTATCTAATATATTGCATCACAAGACTGTTCAGTAGAAACATAACTGGATGTCAGAGGCATAGGTCAATATTAGGACATGACTTGCTAAAGGGACAGAGCACCAGAGGCAAAACATGTTTACTGTTAAGGTGGAATGTTTTAAATATTTTAAATTGTCCCTGTAGAGTTATTCGGAGTATTTGCTCATGGAGGACAACCACATTTCTGCTGCAAATTGTCAGGTGTAAATCTGAAGCATCTGAAGTGCAGAGTTCGTCTAGGCTCGGTATTACCTGTGTGACACAGAGACACATTTTTTTGTATGACGTTACGCTGAACGCCTGCTTTATTCCCTTTGGCGAGGTCAGTAGGAAATGTTTCAGAGATTACCAGCACTCTGCTGATGAGTGTAAACATGGAGCAGATGGTGAGTGACTGCAGCTCCGGTAAGAGGAGCCTGTGAGGGGGAAACTTGGCTGGATCGTGAACGTTACTGAACTGAGCTCAGGCTAGACTGAGAGTGTGAAAATGCTCACATAGGAGTAAAGTATACATTTATTCATGAGGAAAGAACAGACACTATCTTATTTATATACTATACAGAATTCTGTTTCTGGATCATTTTTGTTTTGTTTGCCACTGGAAAGATTCTTAATTTTTCTCTTATTTTTTCTGTTGACATTTTAAAGTCGCTATGAAATAGAAACAACAACAGACATGGATTGTGATGATGCATTCCAGTTATTAACATCATAAATGTGTGTGTATATATATATATATATATATATATATAATGTACATTTCTAAGACTGTACTTTGAGTTATTTTATTTTAGCATTACATTTCACTGCTTAACGTTGCTGTGTCAAGTGTTTCTATCACCACGGCTGGTTTGACATCAATATTTTTTTTTTCCTTATTGGAAGTCAAAAACGCTACAGTGGATTTTATCTTTTGCAGCTGGATCAAATGGAAACTCAAAAATTATGTTTGTTGTAGTTTCCAAAAAAGTTCAAATATGATGATGTCCGCTTCTGAGAACCCTGGAAATTTGAAAAGGTCCATGGTTTATTGAAAAAGAAAAAAATGTAGGGTGAAACTTAGTTTTGTCCATCGATTGTTGAATGGATGGAGGCGGATCTGAACATGCAAGAAGCAGGGATTAAACAGACGAAATGACTGGAGAAGTCTAACATACATAACCAGAGAGAAGTTATGGCATTTTGATTAAACATTGCAAGGTCAAAAAATAAAAAACTGTATTGTTCACAATGCAAAAGAGATTTCAAACTAGAGGTCAACGGATTATCGGTGCCAATATTAAGCATTTTTATGGTTATCATATAAGTCATTTTCAAAACCGATTTGCCGATAAAATAATTTAAAAGCATTTAAAGAAAGTTTTCGTCAGAGCTCTGATTATTCTCAATTTTGACATTAATTTTCATTTTAATACCAGACATATATACCAGTTCAAAATATCAGTAATCGGTCTACTTGATCTGTAATAATCCGTATCGGTATCTACCCTGAAAAACACATATCGGTTGACCCCTATTTCAAACTCCAACATTTCACATCAAATTATTACAAGACCAACTTGGACACAAAGATATTTTAAAAATCAGTGAGGCCAATGACTTCTTTTGTGTTCCACATAAGAAACAAGGTCATACAGGGTTGAAACAACAAGAGAGTGAGTAAATGATGACAGTTTTCCTTTTTGGGTGAACTATCCCTGTAAAGTACACATAATAATTCTCCTGAGGTACGAAAGAGAAGCATTTGGGCAATTCAGCTGTAACCAGTCGTCATCAATGTGATGCCAAATGCTCATTTTCCACAAAACTTCCAGTTATTCTTAAATGCAGACCATTTATGGTTCACTTTCAGTGTGTGGAAGGACATGACGTGAAACATGTGACGTGAAAGGCAGCCCAAGGACTTCTTCCACTCTTAACTTTCATTAGTGGCTCTCCACTTCCTGCACATGGCTCTTGTTCCACTCTCACATCCCCTAAGCAAATAAATCAGAATGATAATCTCTCACAGAAACATCTGAGATGAGAACTACGGGATGTTCTCATCAGTAATAGTTCTGATTGTTCTATTGAAAGTGAAGAGTCATACTGATGAGAAAGAATGAAATATGAAACCACACAACGGAATCAATGGCAGGAGCCAGTTTTCATGGATAGAGGTATCCGTCAGCATTCCCATTCATCTCAACACCAGTTGCTGACGTATGGCACCTGCATACTGACAATTTTTGGCACAAGTCATACAGTAAATGCCATGTGACTGAATACTCTGGAGCCTCAGGACAATGACATCATGACAATGCTGACAAGCTGATGGCACCACAAGAGCACAGACACTAGCAACTACGCTTTCCTAGGCATTTGCTGCCATGCTGGCATGAAACTTGTTTCAATTGCGTCAGGGCCATCATACAATAGGCTTATTTTTTCCAGTGAAACAGATGCAAAAGGTGCCATCTCCTAAAGATAAAACCACTATTGGCATATGCTCACACATCAAATGGGTTGTGAATGTCATTTCATGTTGATTTTAACCCTCCTATCGCATTAAAAAATTGTATACACCTTTCACATTCCAAGGTCAGATCTGATCTGGTGAAACATGAGTTTATTTTCTACTAAACCCATATTGTATCTGATCAGTATCTTCTTATTAATGAGTGAATATGCAAAAAGTTTTGAATGTTACCGTGTTTAACTGTGTTATTAGAACATGTACCCTTTTTTTATCAACGGTGCTGTATTTTTAAAAATTGTACTAAGCATAAAAATACCATAATATGTTTGCAGATATTTCGGAAACATGCTAAGTTTACATACTTGTTTCTACGAAAAACAATTCTACAGCCAGTTATTCTGCTTTGAAATATGCTTTCAGTGTCAGAATGTCTGTTTTTGTTCTGGTCAACAACTCCACCCACTACCACTTACCCAATAGTATTTTGACAACCCTGGTTGCCAGATGGCGGAAAATACAGCATATTGCAGCCATGGAGGCGAGCAAACGAACTGGGTCAGAGATTGCAAATGCTACACGACCTAAAAAGCCTCGGCATCCATCTAAAAAACTCTATGACCAGAGGCATATTAAAACACGGATAAATCACCTCATAAGCTTATGGTGTATGGCTCGTCGCCTTCCATTGTTAATTGCACTTATTCCTGTTGTATGTCCTCAATCTGGAAACCCACATGAGTGTTGAGTCTGAGGAGGAGGGGGAGGGAGAAATAACGCAAACATTTTGCATTTGGACTGAAGTACCCATTTCAACCACTAGCGGTCAATATTGCATACTGCATCTAAACAATTTAGAAACTCTTTGAAATTTCAAATTTTACAAGAACTACAGCAAAACCACTGTGATGCAGCAATTTTTTTCACGAGAAATTTTATTTCAGTATTTCATTATTTGGGGGGGGGGGGGGAATAAATAAATATGTATATATTATATGTTAATTAAATTCATTTGAACTTATAAAAGTCCAAATGTATGAAACCTACATATTCTTTTTCTAACGATACAACATCAAAGCAACTTAAATATTACTCTGGAATGTTTTCAGACAAAATGTATTCATTTACTTGCATAAACTTTCATGTTTCCCTTTCAAACATTCTTTCCTTTTACAAATTTTGCTCTACACCCCTTTAGGCTATAGAATAGTTCATTAGATATAGTTTGTTATTTTGTCTGTTTATTGTCTCTTTGTGCGTACATATACAAATTTCCAACAAATTCAGTTCTAAAAGTGAATGTGAGATCCCGGAAAGAGGCTAAATGTATTTTGCTAAAGTAATTTGAGACAAATTCAACTAATAGATGTACAAATGATCCTGAGACATTTCAGGCTTGACACTGGAGAGAACATACAATGGGTTGTGTGTGATGAGTATCAAACAGCTCTCTCTTAATCCTCCATCACCTGTCCAGGTGTGCCCATCCAAAATCTTCACTGAAACTTCAATGGAGGAATAACTTATAAAGGGCAGTCCTTATAATCCCCCTTTTAATGACACCCAAGCAAATGTCTCCAGCTAAATGTCAGGGCTCTTTTGCAAAGTCACATTATCAGCAGACAGCAGATCTATTTGCGAGTGGCCCGATGGCACGCAAACCTCCCTCTACAGTTGAACCTGGATCGGTAGGCTGAAGTGTATAATTTAAGAGCCAAGCAGCTGCCAACACAGCACGTCACGTCGCACAAATAAACACAGGTGCTGCTCACGTGGACTATGGGCACATTACCTCGTCCGTCTGCAGGAGGCACCTCTAGCCCATTTGGCACAGAGTTCACAGAAGTGCAATGGGGAGGGGTGTCCCACATGAATTTAGAGGAGAACAGGGTAGTTAAATCCAGGATCAAAGTGTTAAGTGTTCATTTTCAAAGGTTTTAACTCTTTAAGCTAGCTAAAACTACTGTTTGACCAAACATTTTGTTGTTTGTTTGTGGCTTGCTATAGTGACCATTGAAAAATGGCATTTATAAATATATACACACTACAACTCAAAAGTCTCTTCTGCTCACCAAGGCACTATTTGTTTGATAAAAAATACAGTAAAAACACTAATAATGTGAAATGTTATTGCAATTTAAAATAACTGTTTTCTATTGTAATATATAGTAAAATGCTATTTATTTTTGTGATGCAAAATTATTATTTACTACATATTTTTGTAGAAACCGTGATACATTTCGAACCATTTTTATAAAAGCGTATTTAATTTAGCAAATTTTTGTCTATACAATATCACAATTTTTACTCGCACAATATGGATCTTTATAAATTAAAATATATAGCTACCTTTTCATTGTGTGGAAAGCATCCTTCACAAAGGATGAGTGAAGATTGTCATATGTGACAAAGGACTGGACCACAAAACCAGTCATAAGGGTCAATTTTTCGAAATTGAGATTTATACAATAAATAAGCTTTCCATTGATGTATGGTTTGTTAGGATCGGACAATATTTGGCCGAGATACAACTATTTTGAAAATCTGGAATCTGAGGGTGCAAAAAAATCTAAATATTGAGAAAATCTCCTTTAAAGTTGTCCAAATGAAATTCTTAGCAATGGATATTACTATTCAAAAATGAAGTTTTGATATATTTACAGTAGGAAATTTTACGAAATATCTTCATGCAACATGATCTTTACTTAATGTCCTAATGATTTTTGACATAGAAGAAAAATCAATAATTTTGACCCATACAATGTATTTTTGGCTATTGCTACAAATATACCCCAGCGACTTAAGACTGGTTTTGTGGTCCAGGGTCACATATTTTGTTGTCAGACTCTGGTTAACTCCAGTCTTCAGTTCCAGAAGATCCAGAAAATTTTATAGTGCAAAAAAACTCCACTGATTTCCTCTGGGCCTGGATGAGAGCAATCACTCTACGTGGGACGAATGAATCCCACCAGGCCAATGTATAATTGAAACAGGCTGAAAAATATATAGAATATGACTCAAGATGTTATTTTCTGAATACAGGCTTATACTGTCTATGAGCACATGGTGAATTACAGGACAAAATACAGACAGTAGCTTGTTGTTGAGATCCAGACGGGGAGGTAAACAAACACAGAGTGATTTGTGATGCAGCTAGATGAAAATTTCAAGTGTACAGGGCAAGACGGCAGACTCAACAACATAAAGCCACAAATGACACCTATTTTTAAGTTGCGTGTTAAACAGGAAGCAGAAGGTAGGCCGATTTGAGAGCGCAAACGTTGCTCTCGCCTGTCCAAATGCCATCATTAAGGTTAATGAGCCTGCCCCCTCCGTCACTGTTTTTAGTGCAGGGCGGAAAATATAAACCCTGGCAGGATTTATAGTATCTAGTTGCCCACGTCAGAGCAATCTGGTAAACTTGATTCTTTTTATAGAAAACCACAATAGACACTGTGATCTCAATCCTTCTTTTCCTACGAATAAATACAGAACATGTTTACAGTATATGATAACCTTTAATATAACAGTCATCTAACTTGTCATATATTAGCTTACAAATAAACAATCATTTAGTGGATTTTCACTGTGCCTTGTTTGTTAACAAATAGTTGCACTTATTGCTTATTGCTGCAGAAAAATCTAGTCAAGGTTACTTAGTATATTCAAGTTTTCAGAAATTGGCTTCTGAGTAAACCTGAATATATTGAGCAGCCTTGATTGTTTCAAGTAACGTTAACACATTCAGATTTACAGTTTCGTTAATAGATAGTTAATCTTTACTTTCTAGCCAAGTTAGCAGTCACACATTTGACCATGTCAAATGCAACAAATTTGGGCAACAGGATATGATGTCACACTCTTCTGTTTTTATAAATAATAAATTATGATTTTTGGGTTAATTTTGTTATCCAGTGCAATTTCTGAAGAGCAGGGTGGCAGATGACCGATACAATGCTGAAATATAAACAATTTAATGATAGCACATTAAATGCTACTTACTTCAAACAAAAATGTGATACTTTAATATTACAAATATGATTTATGATTTTTTTTTTTTTTTTTTTTTTTGAAAACGTATTATAGATTAAGAATGACCCATGGATTTGGGGAACTAACACTTCTTTTGATTAGCCAAGTGGACAAAGTTAAATTCAATGATTGAACCAATGATCTTGGTTGACTGGTTCATCGGTTTACTCATTGGTTTAGTCATAATTATAAAAACAACTCATAATGAATTCAAAATGTTCCTACACAATCTGCTCCATTTATCTACTCCCTTATATGGCATTCCTGGAAAACTTTAGTGTTTTATTTGTTTATTTGAATTTTTCTGTTGAGCCTCTAAATTGTAGATCTTCTATAGACCTTATGTAGCTCCACCCCTTTTCGGTGCTGTACTTGTTGTCTTCTGTCTTCTGTTTGTATTTCCACAGTGTGAAGGTAAGATTGAACGAATTTATGAATGAACTGCTCGTTTTAAAATCTTCCCAGTCTTCCGCTTCGAACATTACAATGCACTTGATAACTTTCGTTAACGCTACCATAAGTAAATCAACTTCACCGGCTAATTACTCTTCAACAGAGATGCTACAGAGCTACTGCAAAAACAGTTCAAAGACAGAATTCTAAAGATGGCTGTGCTCGTGTTTCTCTGGCACATAAAGTCTATTGGTCAACTATCTTCTGCAGGTTAGAGAACATAAACTTTTGTACACTGCAAAACACATTATGCTTGCATTCCTGTTCCGCTCATGTGTTTGAATGGAAGTGAATGAAACACTTAATCTACTGTAAACAGCCCATTGTTTAGAGGACATGCCATTTCATATACACCTTGACATGGAACAGACACTGACAAGGGACTTTTACCGTCACTTACAAGCTTCTCTAGTCACTTCCACACTGAAATGTCAAAAGCTAAATGATATTTAGGCAGAAATGGGATCCACTGGTCGAGTGAGTAAAACAGGATCTCTCCAACATGAGGATTGACAATGGTAATACAGTTTCTAACTTTAACCAACAGCATCAATGAAACATAAAATTGCCTGCATTGCATGAGGATGCTGCACTGATATTACCGGAAATCAGGTGTAAGTTGGCAGAAAATTTCTGAAAACGTTCCAAAAATGTCCATAATTTTCTGAAAGTTTCCAAAAATTCTGGAAAGTTTCCGGAAATTTTCCAACCCGTGCAACCCTAAATGGAACGCTAAAAATTAAGCTAGATTTTTTTCATATCATTTGTCAAAAGAAAACTGTATGTCTGATCACTTAAATCTCTGGGAGTCCAAACATCATCATTAAGGTTAACAAGCCTTAAGTTAAGGTCATTGCACACTGAGTCCGAAATTTTCACGTGCGTTTTTCCGTTTTTTCGTATTCCTCATCCTTTCCTATCAAAATGCATGCTACGGATGCGAAAACGCAGAAAATCGAACCTGACCAAATTTTTTTATGATGGACGAAAGTTTCGGAGGCAGTGTGTAAACGTGATTGACACAACGTGAGGTCGTATTTATTTTTTAACGTGTGAAAATTTCAGACGAAAATTTCGGATTCAGTGTGCAATGACCTTTAATCTTAAATCTTAGTCATTTCAATAGCTACTGTAGCAGAGTTTCTTTTATTCGCAGTATTTCCAGTGTTGGATAATGCAAGCAGTTGTCAGAGTGACTCAGGCATATGTTACGTCTCTCTGAAGCGTTCTGGTCTATTTCAGAGCCATGAATGGAAAGAAATGCGTAAATAGAGGGACTCTTTGCTGATGTTTGGGTCAGCGAGGGTGTAATCCTTTGATACGTGTCAGTAGTTTCCACTTTCAAAAGGTCAGGACTCAAGGGGAATTTAAACTTTTCTTCCTTAAAGATGAAATACAGCCTTTGAATTATTGATGAATACCCTCTGGACACAGTGCTTTGAATTATGCACATCCACATTAAGTCTTTGTTCTAACACTCTAACTAGGACTAACTATAATAATGTTGCGGTCTGTGGTAGTAGAACAGAGATGTTGAGAACGAATGCAACAGAGTGAATGAATGAGGGGAAGTTCTGGATGACCTTACCAAGCTCCACCAAACCATAAGTTCCCGCTCATTTATGTTTGTCACCGTTCAAGCGAATTCATTATGGAAAGGTCATATTCCGAATGGCCATTCAAAAAAGCAGCATGTCTCCTGAGTTCCTCCTCAAAATTGGAAAGTCTGAAATTGAATGGCATGCTAGATACATGCACTACATTGTTGTCACATCAACCCAGTAGCATGTTTGATTTAATTTTATGAGCTTTTATCTAATTCTCAGCAGTAAAGGTGAAGTGTGTAATTTCTTCACTAAATGGAATTGTTTTCTAAAACGATTCTCAAAGACTCCCACACTCTTCTTTTGGTTTATTCATCACTCTGGAAATGAAAGGTCAAGTTAAGCGCATTGCATTGTGGGATGCAGTCCCTAGTGTGATCTTGGTGTAATACCACACTTTTTGGTAAATGTAACAGATCATCTGGGGAAAAATGAGCATACTGTGCACAGTGTACCTACTATATGCTACTGAAATAGTAGGAATAATACAATTCTACGATATCAGAACGTTGTAAATCATTCATGTTGTCCATTTTTATGAAAAGTCTTGCATCACTATTACTGTTAGAATGGTTTTATGAACATATTTGATAGTTACCTGTAGCTTAAAAGGCCCATATGAGCCGCATTTAACCTATTGGGACCAAAAAGATTTCTCTATTTTTGATGAAATCATACTTAAATGTAGCTAGAAAAGACAAACTTTGGTTCGCTATAGCTTCAAGTCATGTTATCATTCTCTTCCTCTGCTAATACTGTACTTGCACTAACTTTGCCACCGAAAACTGAATGAAATAACGAGGATGCTGTGAGTGTGAATTGTTCACAAGGTAAATAACATGCATTTAGAAAATAGATCATTTTCATTCCAACTTTATAAGGCTTCCTGCTGGTTTTTACATGATTAGAAAGTCTTCATTTTAAAATATTACTAAAAAGGTTAATTATGAATAAATAATGAAAAAATGAATTGAAATGAATAAAAAAATATATCTTGTATCTTCTATTTTGTTGCATGCATACCCAAACATGCTGCGTTGGAGGCGGTTGGCATGACTGCACAAGTTGTGACTTAACAAAATTTAGGAAATATTGTGTAAAATTAACCCAGTAACTTAACCTTTGTATCTTCTTGGGTTATGTTACTGTCTATTTCACCAGAGATACCCAACCAAACTGTAACAATTCACAGCATCTCAACATTTCTGTGCTGCAATTCTCATTTCAGAATTTTGGCAGTGCTAACCTAGTACCTGGTATCCCAGGTACACCTGAGCAAAAAAATTAATGAAGTTCAGTTCTGTTTGAGCAATATCACGAGCTGAACCATTGCACTTAGGACAGGAATAGCCCGGGGCAAATTAAACACATGATTTGGTGAGTAAATATCAGAGCCCATATAACTGGTTGCCGTATAAGACTAAACATCCTCCTGTTTGCATGAATCAACAGCAGTTCCTGAAAGTTGCGCACAGGAGAACCACACCTTCAGCTCTGCTGCAGACAGCAGCTGTCATTGACGGCTTCACCGCGGAGGCGTGAGAGGGGTGTGACAAATCGCCGCCGCTCATTGGCTGCCGCATTCTAACGGACAACGCTATCGGCCAATCAGAGGACGCGCAACGCTTCGAGCGCAGGAGAAGAGGCGGAGCGAGCGAGCCCGAGGTATATATAACGAGTTAATTACATACCCAGCCGCCGTTCTCCTGGATCCAGACGTGCAGCGGCCCGTTCAGATACTCGGTCATCCAGCCCGCGATGTTATCCACCTGCGCCGTCATCTCCTTATTCACGCATTCGACGCAAATGGTCCCTCCAAACTCGAAAAAAGCGATGATTCTGCCCCAGTTCACGCCGTCCCTGAACAGCTCGTCTATGACCGCGGTGAAGCGCTGATGCGCCGTGATGGACGTGAGATGCAGCTGTTTGGACATCTCCGCAAAGTCCGACTGATACAGCCGCTCCAGTTCGTCCCCGGCCTCCCGTAGCACCGTGTGAAGAGCGCTGAACGGGTCGTGACGGGAGCCGCCGCGGTCCTCCTGCCTCCCCATCATCAGTCCATTCGAGACACTGTCATCGTGTCCGTTCACTTCCCACACGTATCCCTTCTTCCAGAGCTTATGGTGGATGTACTTCACCACTATACTGCGGTTATCATACACATTCTCCTGTGCCATCTCGACCTGTATAGATCTCTAAATAACCTCAGAATCAATGCGGTCTTATGAATCCAGGCGCATCATCAAATCAATGCAACTGATTTTATTAACCTTTAGATGACTGCGAATTAGAACTTACTGCATGTTGCCTCACTTGAAGCTGCAAGTTGCATGAATCCTCCAGTGCCTCGGTGTGGAAAAACGCCCACTTTCTGTTCCCAGCAGAAAATTCCAGGCATGCAAGAGAGGATTTAAGCATCTTCCTCCCTAACAGAATAAACAAACACGCCGCGAGAAAGTCTCCGGTGTTTTGAGTGGGAATCGCGCGCGGAAACTCATCGTTTATCCGTGTGAAAGAGTCCCGAGCTGCGGGAGACGGAAGAGGTTTCTCGCCGAGTGAGTTTCTTTTCTCGCGGAGCGGCTGGTGTGAGGAAAGACTTTCTCGCTGGCGTGCGCTGTCGAAATAGGTCTTTGCGCGAAAGGTAAACGCTGAGCAGTTGTGTCTGTGTGTAAGTTGAGTGTTTAGAGGCGTCTGCTCTGCGCATTCGCTCCATATGCAGACAGACCGCCTGCCCCTTCACAGCCCAGAGAGGTGTTTCCTGTGCTGCGTCACTCATTCACACTCATGCGTGTGCTCCTCCTGCAGTAATGTTAATAACTCACATTTATCATACTGAGACTATGGCAGCCCGTTTCCGCCAATGAATAAAAAATAAAAAGGTAATCGCGACTTTTTATATCACAATTCTGACTTTTCTTCTCGCAATTACGAGTTTACATCTCGAAATTATGACTTTTTTCTCAGAATTGTGAGACATAGGCCCGGTTTCATAGACAGGGCTTAGCCTAAACCAGGATTAGGCCATAGTTCAATTAAAACATTTAATTAGCCTAATTTTTACAAACGTGCCTTAAAAAAACATTACTGAGGGCTGTTTCATAAAACAAGTTTACCAAATAAGCCAGGTTTATTTCAGTTAGTCTGACTTATTGTCACTTGATTTGATTCAAAATAAGTCAGACTAACTGAAATAAGCCTGGCTTATTTGGTAAACTTATTTTTTTGAAACAGCCCCCTGGTGTGCATCTTGAGACAAAACAAAGGCACTGATATGTTTTAAGATCAGTCAGTGCAAGTTTCTTTCAGTTGAAACAGCTCAGACTTGCATTTTAGTCTAGGACTAGGCTTAAGCCTTGTTTGTGGGACCGGGGGATAAACTCACAATTGCGAGTTATAAAGTTAGAATTGTGGGATATAAACTCGCAATTGCGAGTTATAAAGTCTGAGGAGAAAAAAAGACCAAGTTCTCACAATTGCGAGTTTATATCACAATTCTAACTTCATTTCTTAGAATTGCTAGTTTCTATCTCACAATTTTGACTTTTTTCCTCAGAATTGTGAGACAGGCCTATATATAAACTCGCAATTTTGACTCTTTTCTCAGAGTTGTGAGATAGGCCTATATATAAACTCGCAATTTTGACTTTTTTCTCAGAATTGTGAGATAGGCCTATATATAAACTCGCAATTTTGACTCTTTTCTCAGAGTTGTGAGATAGGCCTATATATAAACTCGCAATTTTGACTTTTTTCTCAGAATTGTGAGATAGGCCTATATATAAACTCGCAATTTTGACTCTTTTCTCAGAGTTGTGAGATAGGCCTATATATAAACTCGCAATTCTGACTTTTTTCTCAGAATTGTGAGATATAGGCCTGGTTTCACAGACAGGGCTTAGACTAAGCCAGGATTAGGCCATAGTTCAATTAAGACATTTAAGTAATTTTTACAAATGTGCCTTATAAAAAACATTACTGGTGTGCATCTTGAGACAAAACAAAGGCACTGATATGTTTTAAGATCAGTCAGTGCAAGTTTCTTTCAGTTGAAACAGCTCAGACTTACATTTTAGTCTAGGAGGCTTAAGCCTTGTTTGTGAAACCGGGGGATAAACTCACAATTGCGAGTTATAAAGTCAGAATTGCGAGATATAATGTCTGAGGAGAAAAAAGACTGATAAGTTCTCACAATTGCAAGTTTATCTCACAATTCTGAGAGAGAGAAAAAAAGTCAGAATTGTGAGATAAAGTCACAATTACCTTTTTTAATTTTTTATTCAGTGGTGGAAATGGGCTTCCATATGAGACCGAGTAATTATGTTTTAGCAATTTTTTTTATTTGATTTTTTTTTCATCATTATCGTCATTGGTGCATCATTATTTTTAATCACAGTTCTTTTTTCTTTTTGAATAACATCGTTTATATAAAAATAATGCAATATAAAACATTCATATATCCTCACATAATCATATACTGAACATAAGCTTCTACACTTCTATTTCTAGGTCACTAATCTAAGCAAATTTGTGACACTGATCATGTGAACTGCTTTGTACAGGCAGTCAGATGATCATTTTCAAATCATGCTGAAGAACATGATCATGCAGAGTTCATGTGGGTTGAGTGCTACAGCAAAAGGAAACATGGCAAACAATCCCTGAAATTTATGGTAAATTTGCACTCATTGTTTACACACATAATGGGAAATGTGATCATTTCTAAAAATTCAAAATATAAGTATGTCTCAGTCTGTTGGATGCTTCTGTATATCATATATATTATCATACTGGCCACACAACCAACACTTGGTAGAACAGAACAGTCCAGGATGTTATTTTTAGCGTACATTTAAAATAGTGGAATTCATGCTTTCATGGACCAATAAAAACATATATTTATGAGGCTATTAAATTGACTGGCAGTACTGAATCTATTCTAAACCAGCAGAGTAATTAATATATAGTCATAAATAAATATCTTAATAACTAAATGTGACCCTGGACCACAAAACCTTAAGTCTTAAGTGTCAATTTTTCAAAATTGAGATCTATACATCATCTGAAAGCTGAATAATTGATGCTTTCCATTGATGTATGGTTTGTTATGATAGGACAATATTTGGCTGAGATACAACTATTTGAAAATCTGGAATCTGAGGGTGCAAAAAAAACAAAATATTGAGAAAATCGCCTTTAAAGTTGTCCAAATGAAGTCCTAAGTGATGAATATTACTAATCAAAAATGAAGTTTTGATATATTTATGGTAAGAAATTTACAAAATATCTTCATGGAACATGATCTTTACTTAATATCCTAATGATTTTTAGCATAAAAGAAGAATCAATAATTTTGACCCATACAATGTATTTCTGGCTATTGCTACAAATATACCCCAGCGACTTAAGACTGGGTTTGTGGTCCAGGGTCACAAATAATTATTAAAAGTAATCATATTAATACAAATTAATATTATTCATGTGTATATATATGTGTGTGTGTGTGTGTGTGTGTGTGTGTGTGTATGTATGTATACAGGCACACACACGTATATATAATTATATATACAATTGATTTTTAATGATCTTATATATTCTAGTAAATGTAGGATTCTTTCTTTATACTGAGCTAAACTGGCCATTTGTTATTTAAAACTCTGATATTCATCCTAACAGGTTGAGTGGTCAGTAACCTCTGTAATTCTGGTGTTTTTTTTGTTTGTTTGTTTGTTTTTTTTGGTGTAAGGGGGAATATGGGTTGAGTATTTTTTTTTTTCTTTGGTTAACACTTTTCTTTCAAATAAAATGCATGGGTAATTTAATCTTTACTCATCTGAAGATTCAAAATGGTCCGGAGGAGCTGAAATGGAAATCAGCATCTGTTCAGGCAGAGCAGAATTTGGTCCTCAGCCTCGCCTCAAAATTAGCATTGGAACTTCTTTGAACAGAGCAAGGCCTTTGATCTTTCAGCACCCCGCGCAGTCGACCCTGCTTTGAATAAGGTGAACCAACTCAAGCCATAGCTTATGAATTATTGCAGAACAAAATGACTACAACATACATATGACCCCTGCTGGCAGTCCCGGCTTCAGAGACAGAACATTGTGTCTGCAGCATTGTGTTGCAATGGAGGGCTTTAAAAAGGTTCAGGTTTGAGCCTAACTTGTTTTCTCCCTCTGTCCGTTCTGACCGGGTTATTCAGGGCAAAGTCAGGCTTCTGGAGTTGGCTATTTCAGACTGACACTAGTCAGTAAAGTGTTTCAAAGTAGGAATGCAAAGTGAAGGATCAGGTTCAGGCCATAATATTAATGTTACTGATAGAGGTATGCAATGTCTTGTACTTTCAGCAACAGAGAACCAGTTTACATGTAGTCCTGTGATGTTAATCAAAAATGGTAGATCATTAAAAGTTAAATAGGAAAATGTTAGATAGGACACTATGTAGTGCATATGTTTTGAGCAAAGAATTAACACAGGCTTTCCGGTCTCTTCTGACTGTGATTTTTTTTTTTTTTCTTCAGGTTTTTCCATCACAAGGTTATCCACCCACATACAGTAACAGGACTTTTAAAAGAATCTGACACTGAATTACCTTTCAAAAGTTATTTATTTTCATTATGTAAGAAAATAAGACAAAGCAACAACATCCTTTTTTTCTCCCATGGCACACAAGGTGAAATTTATGCAAGTTTGGCAACAAATGAATAAGGAAAAATGAAACTTACAAAACATAGAAGCAGAACGCATCCAAGTTGGTCTTGGTCTTTCTTTTAAAAGTTACTCAAACTATACATCTTATTCTCAGAAATATCTCAACTTCAGTCAATAAAAGAGTGAACTATAGCAGACGACTTAAAAAAAAAAAAATGCTAGTGTCCTCTTGTGGGTTTGAATGAATTGTGAGCACAGGCTTGATTTGCATAGCTTTAAGGAGTTCAAAACAATTTCTCTACTGTTAGCTTCTTAACGACTAAACAAATGACTACGTCCATGTGTTATGGAAGAGGGCACGACCGAATCCTATGTCCGACACATATCGGCACCTAACTTATAGCTACTATGTGCTGGACGACGTGCCTTGAGCCAGTATCAAATGAGAACATCGTCATTTTGACTCATGCATTCTCATTTTCATATTTTGGGTCTTTTTGTAAAAAAAATATCCATGGCAAATAATGTACAAACAAGCAAAAACAATGTCTTTTTCCATACTGAAACAAATATACGTAAACCATACACAATCTATGCCATAGTTGGATGTGGAGGTATCAACTCTTATAGCTTTTGTAGTGGTCTGTGTTTGGATCTCTTAAGGCTTGAAAATGGGCCTCCATGACTGTAGTGCCTGACTGCATTGGTCAAGGGTTTCTAGTATACCTGCAAACTCCGGGCTGGCGAAAAAAAGGTGACAGGGAATGGAAAAGGGGGATTTTTCTTCTAAAATTGTACTGGAATCAGGTCATCTTGGAAAATTCTATATAATATTAGAATAGAACTACAACAGCTGTGTGTATGGTAACCTAAACTCTAAACTGACCAGAAAACTATGATTTAAACATGGATAACCATGTTACAAGCTATTAAATGATTATATACGTTATGAGAAAGCAGTAATACAGCGGTTACCCCTATACAGCGCTGTGCTTATCACTATTATGCAAGACAAAAAACAAAGGTGATGAGTTTGCAGGTATGTTCTAGGAAAAACAGAGCAGCATAAAAAACGTAGTATTGAATGAAAGTGTTACTTCAACCAAAAATGAAAATTCTGTCAGCATTTATTCACACTCATGTCGTTCCAAAACCGTAGGATTTTCATTTTTCTGTGGAACGAAAAAGAGAAATTTAGCCAAATGTTTAGGCTGCTCTTTTCCGTCAAATGAAAAAAAGCACCATTAAAGTAGTTCATACGAATCATGCACACTATATTTGAAGTCTTGGAGAAGCCAAAATTTAACTCAATACTCACAGAAAACTGTACCTATGCCATAACTCTCAAATCTCATGTACAGTATATTCAAGATCTTTAATTCAAGGGACAAATCAATCATGCTTTTCAGAAGAAATTAAATTTTTTGCATCTCATATGGATCACTTTTACAGTCCTTTTTGATTTTGGAGCTTTGCAGGCCCTATTCACTTTCACTGTAAGGAAAGGAGCAGCATGAACATTCCACTAAACTTCTCCTTTTGTGTTCTACTGAAAACAAAAAGTCCTACGGGTTTGGAAGAACATGAGGGCGAGTAAATAATAACAATGTTCATTTTTGGGTGAACCATCACTTTAAATCCACTCTTTTCTGTGGATTCAGGCATTCAAGAGATGGACTCCTCATAAACATCCGCTCGTATAACTGTAGGGTGTGATCACATCACATGCTCCCCGTTTGCTTGTGACAGTGAGGAAGGCAAATATTACAACAGCATGAGTAAGTGTCATTTTCTCTCTAGCTATTGTGTTGTCAGTAAGGTACGACTTGCAACAAGGACAAGGGGCAAGTTTGGAAGGCCTAAATCAGAAAACACACTTTATATGCTGGAACCATCCATTTTACGTTACGACAGAGCAGAGCACGAGGAAATTCACTAGACTTGTGGAAGCCATATTGCTTGTTTTGGTGTACAAATCTGATCAAGCTTCACAACATCTACAGTTTTTGAAATGCCTGCGTGAACACTCGATGTACTCACATTTATTCACCTTCAATACTACAGAGTTCTGGGGTTGTGGACATCGATCCATCCGACTATGACTGATTCTGTTCTTTTAACACGAGCTGCTGCACATGTAGGCTTTTGCTCAGGTTACACCTGATCCGTTTGGATCTCCAGCTCCACCTGTTGGCAGAGAGGTGCACTGACTCGAGCCAGCGAGCCTTTAACCACCGCAATGGCTTATCCTGACCCATCCTTCAGTTCAGTGAACTCTTAGAAGCCCCTGAGGTCACCTAAACGCACGCGTACAAGCAGACAAATATACATACACACTCGCACGCACATTTAGAAGGTAAACAT